>JAUPFP010000003.1:8341441-8601441 GCA_036925085.1 Brachycybe producta
GGTAGCTGGCAAAACAAGATGGGTGTGCCAACAGACATAACACTTATTAGACCTGCAAAGTGCTGTGGCAAAGGTTGCCCCATACCCATAACCCTAGACAAACCCCCAAAGAATGACACATGGCAGGTGTAAAAGATAAAAACGGATTTAATAAACTTACGAGGAATAATATTTACATCATCTGCTGGCCGACTTGGCCAGCAAGCAAGCATGTTACAGTTAAAAATGATAGAACAGAACGTGTAGCTGGAGAGTCCTCCTGGGAGTGGACAGCTGCAACACTTCACCACTTAGGATCCAGTAGAAACCTATGGGGAGAGGAGAGGCATGGCTGGACACAACATGGTGCCCACCTGGCTGACTACGGCAATCAGCCTAGCAGACCACTTTCAGGAATTCGTCTGCTCATCCAAACCAATGAGGGAGCCAGACCAGGCCGTGACACCATATTTCTGAGGGTCGCAGTAAAGTATGAAACTTAAAGATTTTATGATTTTTGCCTCAGTCGGAAAATAAATAACTTTCTGGGCAGCTTTTTTATTGGCAGAGTGATATAACAATAGTTTGTCATCGTGGCTAATTGTTCACCTTGGCCACACAACTATATTTTATAGTAGGCCTACAATGTATAAAATTGAAAATGTTCATCATCATTCATCATCATCATTTTCTGCACCTGTTTTCCACAGTATGCAGGGTCGCCCTTATGGGGTTTATTTCTCCACTCCTTTTAAATTTGTGCCAAACTCTCAGAGACCCCACATGCCCCTATATCCTGTTTTACCACCACATTCCAAGCCATCTCAAACCAATCTCAACCATCCCAACCTATTTTCCTCCATCTTTTCTACTATGCTTGCTACCCCTACACTCCCTCTGATGAAGTCATTCATGATCCTATCCTTTCTTGTTACTCCACACATAAACCTTAGCATAGCATTAGCATTTCAGACAGCTGCAGTCTATTCTCTTGCCTCTTCTTGGCTGCCCAACATTCCGACCTGTACAACTTAGCTGGTCTAACCACTGTCCTATAAAACTGGCCCTTTAATTTTATTGGCATTATCTTGTCACATAATGCCCCACATGCCTGTCTCCTCTTATGCCAACCTACTATGATCCTGTTTGTAATATCTCAATCTATGTCACCATCATCTTGTAGGACTGATCCTAAATATTTAAAGTCATGTTCTTGTTGCATTACAGTGGCCCCAAGTGGAAGTCCTTCCTCTGCTGTATCTAAATTTTATGTATGCTGTTTTGGCCCTACTTATTTTCAACCCCCTAGATTATGAGGCCTTCCTGGTCTCATTCATTCTCATAGTCACTAACTAATACTACTGTATGTCATCTGCAAACAGCATACACCAAGGTACATCGTGACCTACCATAGTCAGAAATTCATTCAGTACTAAAATAAATAGATGTGGACTAAGTGCTGAACCTTGATGCACCCCAATTCATACCTTAAAACTATTTGAAGCCCCCAGGCAGTCCTAACACTTGCCCATGCTTCACTACTTATACCTTTCCTAATACCTCCACCTCCACAATTCCTAATCTGCTCTGCAACCATCACCCACAGCTCCTCCTCCACATTGCCATTTACATCCCACCCTATACTGTCTCTGGCTTTCTTTTTAAACTCTTCTACTCTGTCTGATAATGCCCACCACCTAATTGCTGTCTCTTGTACACTTTGCCACCTTCTTTGCAATTCTAATCTTTAGGTCTAGTACTACTAACCTATGTAGTCCTGCTAGATTTCCACTGGGAATTACTTTACATGTACAATCCTTGCACTTTTTTCGATCTTTGCTTCTAATCATAAATAAATCTATCTGGGACTTTCTTACTCCACTTATAAATGCAATTAAATGCTCCTCCCTCTTCTGGAATAGAGTTTGTTTTAAGTAACCTTTGTGCTATGGCTGCTTCTAGTATACTCTCGCCCTCCGTATTTTTTTCCCCATAACCCCAACTCCCATCCACCTCCTCATAGGCTTTCCCATCTCTACCACATTACGACCCGGTCATCCTTACTCATCTTTCCACCAGATCATCAAATTGCTCCCAGAATTCCCATTAACTGGCCCATCTAATTCTACCTGGGGGCCATATGCACTGACCACATTTAAAGTTTTTCCTCCCCAAACTACTTTTACCATCATTAACCTACTGTTTATTCGCCTAACCTCTACCACACTATTACAAAGTTCCTGATCTAAGACAATCCCCATTCCATTTCTACCAACCTTGCTACCTGTGTAAATTAGTTTATACCCATCCCCTATGTCCCCTATTATCTCTCTTCCATCGTGTCTCCTGCGAACATGCACCAATTACCATCCTAGCACGCAACACCCCGACTATCTTCCTAGACTTTCCTGTCAAACTACCTGAAAACTAAGTTTAACAACCCCACTTCTATCCCCGATTCCTCGTCCTCCTTGATGTTGATGCTTGACTCGTCTCTTTAGCCCTGCCCATTCACCGTTGGGTAACCCTTGCTCATATATCACAGTTGCCGGGTATAGGAGGGCGAATCATTACAACCGGCTGCCAACCTGACATCGACCCTCCCTTTCACAATTGGGCTAGGGACTGGCAATGGTGCCATCCTATCTGCCACCTGGGGAGGCACCCGATGGGGGACTAGCAACCCCGCACGGCATAAACGTGAAAATGTTATTGGAAACATTTTTTTGGGAATATGTGAAATAGATTACGTACAAGTGGATGACAAAGTCAGATATACGGGCATTTCTCACTTTTTCACATTGTACGATACGGACACGACTTCAAAAGTACTAACCGTCCGTACAAAATATGGACATATGGTTCGCCTATTAAACATGAGGTTTCCAACAGTTTCAACCAATAGGGAACGATAACCTGAACGAGAACGGTCTTACCAGGACTGAATTTGTAATAGCAAAAATTCTCTTTGTGATTTCACAAATTGAATTATAATGATATCACAAATTCACGCCAGACTGACTATTTGTGAAAATCATAAATTCAATTTATGATATGACCAAAAATAAATACAATTGTTTTGGCTGTTAATGCTTTAAATGCAAATTTCTTAATTTGATAACAATTACTTTAAAACATGAAAGAGCTGTAAAAACACAGACAAACGTCAATTTTTAATTACTTTATTAAACTTTTTGTTTAACTATTTGTTCAATCAGTTGGTTTGTAATCTACTAGCAGTTGATGGAATTCACGATCCAGACATAATCAGCATAAACGCAGGTAGGTATTTCAAGGTGCTTTGTAAATTGTTTTTCTTTTGTTTTCTTATGATGATTTTTTAAAATTTGATTTTGTGTCAATTTTCAGCGTCGGCTTCGTTATCCCTATCAGACATTCCCTGGAATGGCCCAGTCGGTTTGTGTAGATATCGCGAATTATCATTCTATTTGCTATAAAGTAATTTAACAACTTAGGAGCCGTTCGAGTCGGATTAATCGATGATGAAGTTATCATCAATCCTACGAGAAAACAGATGGCCGCTAGCAGTCTTAATTTAATAGTAACCGGCTGTGAACAGAGTAAAATAGGTCAGTTTAGTCCACGTTAGGATTGTTTTAAAAAAATGGAAAGGCTTTTGGATCATTTCGGTTCTTGTTTTATTTAGTGATGCTCGAAGCGTCTGCTCAAAATGTTCTTCAACAAGATTTCTTAAAAGCAATCAAAAGGGGTGTGAAAGAGACCCAATTAATTATACAACAAATTGCTACTCTACAGAGAGAATGTGGAAAACTAAAACGGGTTGTTCCAAATAATTTCGTACCGTCTGTGGAACTTGTAGATGCAGCTAAAGTGTAAAAAACACAAAAGTTTTTTTATTGCAAACGTGAATTGTAGTGGCGTATTTTTTTCAGTTTAAGTGAAACGCAGATACAAGATGTTTTTACCAACTATTCACACGATAAGATTTCTCGCGACGCTGCCATCACTGCAATTCGACAAGACGTTCTAGAAAAGTTAAAAGGTACAGATTGGCTTTCAGGCACAGTGAAAACCGTTTAACACAAAAACAACATGAAATATATTTTATTCTTGTTCCTTAGCTTTGGAGAGTTCTATAAATATTACTTTAAGACAAATTAGATAACTTGAAAATGTCTTAAAAAAAATTCTGTCCCATGATTGAATGTTTCCAAATTGACATAAGATTATTTTTAAGTCCTCGTTTTTTTCCCCTTTTCAAACGGGAAAAACACTCAATCGGTGTTCGGGATTTTTTTTTTATTTTGTTTCCTTTTTACAAACAGTACATATTAAAAATTACTGATATTTCTAAAAAGTAGGCAGAGCCCAAATTTAAGTTTTAAATAATAACATTTGCATTATATATTTTATTTATTGTAACGAACCACCTTGTGGTGGATAAAATATACCAAAAAGCGGTTGGCTAAGCCGCTTATATTATCCTGGTTCGGGAGGAATGAAACAAATTAATCCCTTTCCGATTCCTCAGAAGTTCTTCCTTGTTGAACTTTTACAGTAAGAATGGATCTTTTAGCTGTCTGCTACCCCTCGGGCTTTCGCCCGTTAAAAGCTAGTTGATTGTGTCGTCCCTTGAAGTCTCATCTAAAAGTGGTGATCCGGGTTTACACCCAGATTGACAATTTGAGATGAAGATGTTGATAGAAACTTTCGTTCTGTCCAATAAGTACAAAAAATAAGACTTGGCAATTTTAAAGCATATCATTTGTTTATTCACTATTATATTCACTGAGGTCTATCCCAAATTGGGCGTAGATTCTCTATTTACAGAATGCTTGATTTACATCAAAATACACAGCCTTTTATACCCAAAAAGAGGATACTGAGAACACTTTCGCAGTATTCTCTGATTGGGCAAAATCACAATAAAAAACCAAACTGGCCAATCAATGTGATTGACCGACCAGTGGTCACCAAAATATAGAAAAATGACTCAACGTTAATTAAGACTAATATTCCAAGAAAAACTCAACCCCATTGACTTAATGCTACTGCTTATCAGGATGATCTCTTTGTATTAAGGGGTGGGACTGGGAGGAAAAGAGACCCAAGACCCAAAAGATGACCCAAGGCAGGAAATTGGGATCGTCAGCTGATAGAACTAGGTCAATCCTCTGCACGTTAGTACAGAGGGTTGACAAAGTTTCCTGCCAATCCAAAATAAAAACAAACGATGCACGAAAAACTAAGTGAGCCAGGATCGCTCCTGGACTGATCGTTTCATTATATTATATTCTACTATTCTGTGACGAACCTTTTTCCCCGGATAGAATCTGCTTTAATTTGGCGGTACGAGCGAGTTTTCACTCGTATCTATAGTGATTGGCTAAGTCACTAATTCTATCGGCCCGCGAGGACTAGACCAATATAACATCGATTTACTGCCCTCACTCGTCTCTTGCGAAGACTATCACAGTCTTGAGGATCTTTTGTCTTCATAGTTCGGCGGACTTTCGTCCATAAATTACCTTGAAAATAGTGTAAATATACTCACTGACTCGATGTTTGCAGGTTTGCACCTGTTGATGACTGGAAGTATCCACTGTAGAGCTGCAACAAGATGATGAATGGCACCGTCGCGAAAATTAGAATTAATTGAATTAGTAAAAATCACCACAGTTTAGTTTTAAATAGAGAATGAGGATTTATTCATAGATGTAAAATCAGTAACGAAAATAATAAAACAACTTGGTTTGATTACACAACACTTTAAAAAATAACGTTTTAAAATATTATCAAGAACCTAGCCAGAATGGGGCATACAGTAGGTTCGTTCTTTAAGAATTAATTAAAAAGCAATCTCTTGAACATCGATCATCTTGAAGTCGGATTCTTGGGACACTTTTCTCTGATTGGTTAAATTACAAGTTTGGGCCTAAAGGGACCAATCAAAGGATTGGTCTACTTGGCCAAACTGATGACTCAGGCCCTCTTGTCACGTAAGTGATAAGAGATAAACGTAAACAACTTCGAATTAATAACACATAAAATCCACTCATGTGGAAGTGAAAGACAAAAGGCATGAGGGGAGAACGATAAGGTCAACATAAAAATAGCATCTGGGTAAATTGGTACCTAAATGTACCGAGTGGCCCAGAAGCTACAACAAAATACAGAGTGTAAACAAAGTTTGAACCCTAAATATAAACGGCGCTAAAATAAAATAAAGTGGTGGGCCCAAAACGTCTCAATGCATTCATATGATGATAGCAAATTTGTATTGTAATCGGGGTTGTAACTAGGTTGAGGTGAATGAGGCACCTTGCCTCGGCACACAAAACTTAGGCGTGCAATAATGAAATATTTTCCTACTCATACTTGTACATGACTTGATTTTGTTTAAGAAATTGCAACATTACTTTTCTTGCAGTTTTCTTATTTTACTTTTTAAATAAAATAACTAGATTGATAATATTAAGGTTGTGCAGGGTGTTCAGTTTTTATTGCTACTGATACTTAAGAAATAATGTGTGTTTACATGAAAAAGGATATTTTTATGGAAAAAATTTGGAAACACACGATTGTATTTCATCGCTTCAACAAGATTGTGACGGACCTTTTTCTCCAGATAGAATCTGCTCTTTTTAAGTGGTACGAGTGAGTTTTCACTCGTAGTAAAGGTGATTGGCTAAGTCACCAATTCTATCGACCCGGGAGGACTAGACCAATAATAACGTCTATTTAATGTCCTCACTAGTCTCTGGTTAAGACTCACAGTCTTGAGGGTCTTTTGTCTCTACTTCTCGGACTTTCGTCCATAAATTTACGCTTGAAAATAGTGTGAATATACTTACGAACTTGGTGTTGCAGGTTTGCACCTGTTTAAGACTTGAAGTATCCAAATGGTGTAGAGCTGCAACGAAATGATGAATGGCACAATCGCGAAATTAAGTTTAGAATTAATCATAAACACCACTGGTTTAGTTAAATGAAAAGTTGAGGATTTATTCTATGTAAAAACATTGATGAGAATAAAACATGGTATTAAATCACAATACGTAAAAAATATAACGTTCAGAAAATAAATAAAAACCTAGCCAAAATTGGGCATAGGTTCTGTAACACCCAGCAACTCTCCTTCCCGCCGAATCCATAGCCTGGAGGTAAACAACTCCTGCTTGTCCCTTCCTCCCCTCTGATACACACTTCTGATGCACATCGAAGTGGCTGAGTGATACACTTAGGACCATGGTCACTTGGACCTGGTTACACCTCGTAGGTGTACTCAGGTCCAAGGTATAAAAGGACCATGTTCCTCTTTGTTCCTCGTCCTTGTCTTTTGTTCAACATTGTTGTATTATGTAGATATTATTCCGTACCACATCATGGGCATGAGGACACACCTTTAATCAATAAGTTCATCTTTGTATTCTTGATGTTTCCTTACAAAGATGAATAAAAGTGTTACAATGAGAAACTGCATTGTCTTTATGTTCCGAAACTAATAACTTCTCTACAGAGGCCGGAGACACCATAAGATAAAGAGCGAATACAGATCCTGATGCAGCTACAACACCTTCGATGGATAATTACATTCCAGGAGAAGATGTATATCAGCATCGACAGAGAGCAGGATGGCCACCATCCTTCTGCATCGATTTTACCCCATGCAGGAGGATGATCGTAATCCAACTACATCCAGCTACTGTGCTCTGATCTTCTTCGTGCGGGCACCGTGCGATCAAGAGAAGAAACAAGTCGCAGAAAATACCATCTACAAGTTGGTTAGAAAATAGTCTACGTCAAAAGCTCACATTTGGTGGAGGTGCGGGGTATGCCTCCATTTGCCTTCCCCGATCTTTCTACAGAAGCCGTCCTTTGTCTAAAGTCTCGTGATTGTGCCTCACGAGTCTTCGTCCGTCCTTTTTGTGTAGGAGCCACGTGTTGAGAGAGGCCAGCGATCACATCAATGGCCTACCGCGTGGTGCTGAATCTGTGGAACCGCGTGTTGAAAGAGACTTGTGATACACACATCATGGGTCGACTGTGCGATTGTGTCCTGTCCAGAGAGACACGTGGAGAAAGAACTTTTGTCTGCCATCCGCTTAGCACTCGGGGGCAACACGGAGGCAACTGTTGTGGACACGTTGTTTCCGTTCATGTTTTTGTATTCTATGTTTTATGTTTTCATCGTCATCCTATTTTGTCTTTTAAACAACCAAAGATCTTCCATTTCTACACTGATTTGCTCTTTCAATAAAAAATATTCTTTAGTGTGGGCACCACATCAGAATCCTCTTTGAGCAATTCAGCTTTCTTCACTCTTTACTATAAAAGCCCAGCCGTTTTGGACTTTTATTCTTTTTATTCTTCTTGTGAAAGTTCAGCCATATTGAACTTTCATTGCCTTGTGCATCCTCTCTTTGCACAAACTCTTACTCCTTCTTTCTGCTAAACAAGTGAAAAGTGAACTAAAAAGTGGTGCCCGCACACTTTGCGGGCACCACTTTTTAGTTTACTTTTCTCTTCCAATTTCCAGTTATTCCCAACTTTCTTCCAGTGCAATATTTGATTGGGTTGTGTACTATGCTCGAATTTGCATTGTGCACCTGCTGTTCTTTTATTGAGATTTCTATAACTCTCATAGTCTCCACGTGGTTGCCAAATACCACGTGTTGAGTGAGAGATCCTTCCAAGAAGACTCAATAAGGAATTCACAATGATACACCAGTTGGAAGCCATCACGCCCAACTGAGGACATTATAACCAACACAACATGCCACCGGACTACAAACAATGCTACTACAAGTGGAAAGGGAAGGTAATCCATTGTTACTCAGTGTATAAGGGTACGAGGGTGTCGGTTACCAACAGAAACCAATTACCAGTGCACAAAAACGCACGACTTACAGAACCACGCCAGCGTGTTGAGCGAGTTGCCTCATACTGGACCCCGATCTGAAACCAAAAAGTATCGCTCAGAGTTTGCTCGAGAACCCTTGGAGCTGCACACACCGAATCAGACGTCGCAGGACTCGTTCTTCACCACAGATCCGCACCACTTACACCCTACTTGCCCCATCATCCATCAGGGCTACCTCAAATGAATCTTCAGACATCCTGCCTGATCACCAGGGCTCTCATGAGAATTTGCAAGATAACCCCATTGTTGTCAATGATGCTACACCACCGCCGCAGCCGACTGAGCCTAGCCTTCTTGAGCTATCGCAACAGTTGACCATGCTAGCCGAATGCATGGATTGGCTCATAGATGATCGGTTCACACCAAATCGACCAACAACACCGCGGCGGACAACATGCACACACCGTTGTGACGATGATTCTGACCTGTCTGCAACCTTACTATGGTTACAGAGAACCACATGTTCAGCATCATGATCGTCATGACAAACACTATACACCACGTCATCTACCATGCCACCCTGACTGGCAATACACTCCACAATGGCATCAAGGCCAGTCAGACTTTCAGCAATGTAGAGATGAGCACGCGGAGCAACCGCGTTCACCACTGACTATGACATGTGCTGACTCCACAATCTCTTGTCCAGGCTGCACGTGGTGACCGTCACTTGGCACCCACGGAACAGCAGCAGGGTAGGGCCCGAAACCAAGACCCGACACAGGATCCTTCAGCATATGCACCACACTTTCCACCACAAGTGGCAGCACCGATGACGACTGGGATGTAAAATGTACAAGACAGCATCTACCGCCCAGCCCCCAGAGAAGTCGACCGATGTTTTCAATAAGAAATACAGTGGCCGCCACCCAGCCAATGCCAATGCCCTTGCCCCTTCATGGAAGAATTCGAGGAAGTGGCCCACCTGTATGACTGTACTGACCGCCACAAAGGAATATCTCACTGGATGTCTTACCGGAGCTGCCCACACGTGGCTGAGTAAACTGAAACACGAATGTCGTGGCATTTCATGGCCCAAGCTGAGAGTAGGAATGGTGGATACGTTCGGTAGGCCGAACGAATTACCCATCCTGGAGAAGCAGTATATAGAGATGCTTCAAGCGGAAGGCGAGGGCACCCAGGCCTTCATCTGGAAATTTATGGCCCTCGGCGACCAAGTTTACCCGTAGATAAACGATCAACTGCGCATAAATCAGTTGCGTCTTGCGCTACATCCAACCCTTCAGGATGCTGTCCATCATGCAGCCACTACATTTAAGGACTTTGCCAATGCTGTTCTCGACATAGAGGTAGTCCTATCGTCCTTAAACAAATGGCCGTTGGAACCGAAGGCTGCATCTAGTGCACAAACGGGCAAAGAAGCATCAAAGACCGATAAAGAGCAGGCGGTAACCGCCAGCTCTAAAGACCACACACATTGTTCTATGCACGATAAAAAGCCGAACCGAACTGCAACGACTAATCCGGGGCGACACTCCACAACGGACACCAAACAAGACACCACTCGCACATTCAACAAGAGCAAGTAGAAATGCTATAATTGTGGGAAGTTGGGACATTTCCTCCGTGAATGTCGCCAGCCGAAGAAGAAAGTCACCATCAAGCAGTTTGGGGAACCGATCACTGATTATGACAACGAGGAGGAGGTGCCTGAAACGGATGTAATTACCAAAAACGGAGCTGAGTTCGCATCAGTCTGACTCGGGGGACAAATGCATCGAATCCCTCTTCCAGATTCCTCTACCAAGACACTCTCACCTGAGAAACCCGACTGAATTCTGACGATTCCGAAAATATACCCGTTCACATAATAAATCAAGCACCTATATGTGCATGGACCTCCGACAAATTGATCACGTGGCAGGACACGCTCGACACTCCTCTCCATATCCATAGAGGCGGAAGGTTGCCGTGAAAATTAAACGGTAGCCGTCATGGCCCTCCGGCACCCAGCCACCGACGAAGGGTCACTCCTGCTGCCAAAAACTTATGAAGACGGTATATCATCAGCTGGTAGACAGCTGTTCAGCTCAGGAAATCAGAGAATATGATGCTAGCGACAGACATCCGTGCATCGCCGTCACCATCAATGGAGAAGTTATACGTATGGTTGCGGACACCGGAGCTATGAGAAGCGTCATCTTAGTTGAACTCACACAGAAGTACAAGTTCGAAATCAAGCCTTTGTTAATCCCACCCAACATTCAGGATGTAGGAGGCCTGAAGATCACTGTGGTGGGAAGACTCACTGCAATGGTTCAGCTGGGCACCCACACCGTGCGAGGGCACCTGCTGGTGATTGCCGGCCAGCCCGAGGCTATCCTAGGCCGAGATCTGGGTCAAGCTTTACACCTCGCCGTGTCCATGACTACAAAGTATGCTTAGAGGACGACCTCTTCGAGTCCACACCGACAAAAATGCATCGAAGCACACATCGGATGAGCTCTGGGAGAGACTTTGTCAGAGGCTATTGATAAATCTAACAATGCCTCTGGGGTGGTCTAAAACCTCTACTCCGGAAGTGACATCGATCTGCGTTTGGCCACCAATGCTAGCAAGACACCCAACGTGACAAATAAAACAATAACCCATTAGTGTTTATTCTATGACCATAGAGATAAACACTACAAGCATCAAATACCAACAATAGAAAAGCGGGAGGAATTTGAGAGAACTGAGGACAGTTGTCATGAGGTGGGGAAGGGGTAAAAGGAACCCCCCAATGAATAAATAACCTCACACATCAACATCTCCTATAAACACTCAAATATCACTCAAACTTTAAAAATTCTCACAACTATAAATTTTCAACATGGCCACCAATATTTACATATTGGCAACCACTCCAATAACTACACCGAAACCACGTGGCCCTCAAAACAACTGCCAACCACGTGGTGAATAGGAAATAATATCATAATGAGTCAAGGACATCCAAAATAGTACAACAGAAGCGACATGAAAAATATACCGTGCCCCCTATCATGGATGGACGTCAGTGACCCTGACAGTTAATATAAAAAATAAATTTCAAAGAGAATACCATGTCTGGGGCCAAATCAATGCACACCTCATGGACTTCAAAGGAAGACACGCAAAAGAGAAATAGAAGAAATAAAAGAACGAAGAAAACGGAGGGATCAGTTAAAATATAAAAAAAAATTCGGAACCTGCCACCCTCAATGAAGTAATAAAGTTCCTGGGAAACTAACCCCTCTAAAAAATCATAACAAACAATAAGGTACACCAGTGACCCTATTGACCAGCGTTAATTTGAAAGAAAGATACATTAAAAGAGGGAAAGAGTTAATGGGCGACTTCACACCTCGGTGTGAAAGTAAATAACGGCTCTTCTCCCTCGAGACTTTTGTTTATTTAAAATAATGAACAGGGACCTGCCTAATAAGAACTGGATAACACCTCTCGGTATTTAATATTGGTGGAACAACCCTCCACCCCCAATAAATAAAAGAAAAGAAAAAAACCAATTAGAGTAAGGTGTCCCATTCCAAAAGGGGCCGGTCCTTCGAACTCCCAAATTTAGAAACAAACATATAAAAGAGGACCAAAACGTGGTCAATCACTCCACTTGTTCTTTTTCTTAAAGAACAATCAATACTGTACTCTTCGTTTTCCGAATTCTTCGTCAAATTTTTTCACCAGAACTCTTCGAGTCTTCAAAAACTTTAAAGTTTTAACTCTTCGAGTTCAAGTTTTTTTTTGTGTTTACACCTTGTGCACCATCAAGCCATCAAACCCTTGTGAGTGAACTCCAATAGTGCACCGGTCTTCCAGACTCTTCATCATCTCTTTTAGTCAATAGCCGAGTGATCGGGCACCGATTTCTGCTATTGTTCTGAAGTAACCAGCAGCGGGACATTTCTAAAGTAAGAACTTTTTCAAGAACTATCTAATAATGTCGGGCCGCAGAACTTGGAGTGGGAGTAGACGGATGTCCACCTCTTCGAGCGACGATGACATCGAGAGCGGAACGGGGGGACCGCCGAACCCCTCTCATCAGCTCCGACATCCAAACAACAAGTGGCGGGCACCGCCAGCGCACCAGCCACGAGGAGAGAGTCGCCTGACGTTCCTTCTAGGTGCCACACCTTCTCCGAGCCGGAGAACTTCAGCCGGTGCGGGGTCGCAGAAAACACCATCTACAAGTTGGTCAGAAAATAGAGTCAACGTCAAAAGCTCACAGTTCGGTGAATTAGCATTAGCTTCCAAACATAGAAAAAACATCTCTTTTTATACCCTGAAAATCCGCAAGTCGGATTCTCAGGACACATTTTGCTGATTGGTTAAAATAAAGTTTTGGGCCCGAACAGACCAATCAAAGGATTGGTCTCTTTGGCCAAAACGATGACTCACGGTCCTCTTATCACACTTAAGAAAACAAATCAATTAAAAAACGATAAAATTTACTCATGTGGAAGTGAACATGAGGATAAAACGATAAGGTCAATTGCAAAAATAGAATCTGGGTCAATCGTTACCCAAAAGTACTGAGTGGCCCAGATACAAAAGTTTGAGACCTCAAAATAAATGACCCTAAAACAAAAAGAAAGCGGAGGGCCCAAAACGTCTCAAAATACTATAGAACAGTAACAACAGAGTTTGCTGAATTTCAGTGCATTTTCAACCTGGAACTCGGTAAAAACAAAATAAAAGAATGGCAGCATGGGCTGGAACAACGTTGTTACTAAACAATTTTAAAATATAGTTTAAAATTGTCAGTTCTTTAAAAAGATCTTGTACTACTGCAATTTCCACTTTCATTCAAGCCTGTATGCATTTATTTTACATGTATAATTTAGTGGGCTCCGAAGTGTAGTGCATGAAATGTCTCATGGGGATCTGTGAGATCCACAATCAATTGATATTTATTCAATGGTATTGATAGTTTTGTGAGTGATTTACGAGAAAACCGGGAAAAAAAATTAACAATGGAACGAATTGTCCCAAGACTTTGTTAAAATCTGTGCTAAACAGGAAAGTTCCCACTGTCAAGTAACCGGTTATTTATTTCGGCGATACGGTTTTTTTAGTAAGTAGGGGTGCATGACCAAAATTTTTAGAGACCACAGTATTATGAAGTCATTTTAAAATTTTAGCCTGTGTCCCTTACCTCATGAAATAATTTTGTGGGCGTCTCCATGGAAGCGCCAGTTTTGGTCTTACCTCGGACGCTAAGTTTTAAAAAAGATGTAACGCGAAATTTGGTTAAAATAAAAAAAATTATCCCGGTTCGTTTCACTTTGTGTTAAATAGTTTTCACTGTAATTTACTGTTAATTCTTGTAACTTTATTTCGATTTTTTATTGCGTTTAGAAAGTTTTCCTGACATCGAAAATCATCTTCTGACTGAAGCATTCAACAAAATTTGCAAAGGAATTTTTAGGAAACTTATTTTTGAAACGGGAAAAAGGTTGGTTTTAGACTTATCCAATTGACATTTTATCAAAACAATGATTTCGTGAAAGATGTGACGGACGTAGTCCAGTTGCCTTGCGGAACATCTGTTGCGATGTCGATCTTTATCGTCCGCTTCACGGTTCTGCTGTGTTTCAGCGTGGACAAACACAGGTTCTATGTACAGTTGCTTTTGATTCTCCTGATTCTGTTTTGCGCAGCGATCCGATTTCAGTTTTGACTGGGTAAAAAATATGCGTTTGAAAATAATGTATTGAAAAGTTAAATGAGCAATTTTTCTTATAAACAAATGTTTCTAGGAGTTTAAATGAAAAGAATTTCCTGCTGCATTACGAGGTAAAACAATGTCACTGATTAAGGGTTACGCTTTTGGTTAACAGTGTGCACAAATTTTGTCAATGTAGCTTATGGAAAAGTTCCAAAATTTGTTTCATACCAGTTTTAGTGGTAATATATACGAAGGTGCACAATGAACTTACAAAATCTTATCTTTTTTTACTCATCAAAAATGATATCAAGCAGCACAGTAATGAACAGTAATTATCTTTTCCAATTTAAAGCAAAACATTCTTCTATTTTCATTTTTTTGAAAGTTGTTAATTTTTAGAAAATGTTCTTTGCAATGTTTGCTTCACCACACTGAGTAATGAAGAAAATACTACCATCATTGCATAAAATATTTCCACTCTTAAGAGGTCAACAACACTAGTGGTGGTGCAGGAAAACAGTTTTTAGTCCAGATTGAATTGCCTCATGAAAGAATTTCAAGATTCATTTGTAACTACAGTACAAGAGTAAAAGGAGGTGAAAAAACAAATTCCACAATAATATTTTTTAAAATAAACTTATTGCAATTTTAAAATGATGAAGTTTTACTTTTTTCATTGTAAACCATAAAAAAACTGAGCTTTTTGAAAATTATATAAGGTTTATTTTTCAAGCTGTTATAAAATCATTGCCGAAAAAACAAAATGTAACTTTTTAGTGTTTAAGAAATAATTATTTAAATTAAATAAGCCATTTATTTCTAAATAAAGAAATGAAATTAAACAATAACTATTATTAATACTGTATTTTTTTAAAAAAAATCGGTTCACCACGCAATTCTTTTTATGGTTTGGCACATTCAGGCCGTTTTGGGGGAATGGATATATTAATGGACGGGAATAGAAAAAAATGTTGCTAGGCAGGATGATGGATGGTAGGCGGATGTATAGTATAGACTAAAACTTGGGCATGAAACCCTTGTACAGGCCCTGCATAAAAATACTCCTTGCACCTAGATATGGACCACAAGAAATTAATGGCGTTGATTCTGAAATCTTAAACATTGGCATTAGTATATCCCTCTTAATTTAATTGTTAGAAATGTTTGTCTATGAGAGAAGAAATTGAAAATGATTTTAAATAATTCTGAAAAAACCCTTGCACCTTCGTTTATCTTTCCTAATGAGATTAAAGTTTGTTTGATGAAAAAAATATGAAACAAAAGTCGAGTTCAAACTAATATAATTTACTGGAATTTGTTTAAACTGATTTTAAGTCAGGGTGGCAATAATTTAAATCCCATTGATTTAAATCAATTGTTTTTTTTAATAAAAAAAATCAGCCACCCTGTTTAGGTGGGATAGGAACATTATCTAGTAACAGCTTTTTTAACTAGCTAGAAGTCTTTCCACTTTAATTATATTTTTTTTTCAAACTAGTTTCCTCCTTATGCAACTAATGAAACGGGCCGTCAAGTTTCGCTTGGAAGGAGAGAACTTGGACATGGAGCACTGGCCGAAAAAGCTCTGCGACCAATTGTTCCTAATGAGTTTCCATTCACGATTAGACTTACCTCGGAGGTTTTGGAGTCTAACGGTAGGTAATTGAAAGGGGGAAATATTTATGAAGTAAACATGTCTGACTTGAATATTTTAACTTCGTGACACTTGAGAGTAGAACAGTGATTCTTTAAGGGTAGTACACACGGGGATTCTTTGTTGCGATACATTGTTGCTGGGCTGAATCTCGTCTGTTGCGATTCTGTCCTGCAACAATGTTGAAATTTTGCGGGGCTGAATCGCAGCAGCTCAGATTCATGTTTTTTGAGTCACATGAAAATGGGAAACATTTCAACATTGTTGCGGGACATTTCATGGTGTGGACGTCTTTTGAAACATGAACAAAGACTCAAAGAGCTCAGTTTGCTTTTAATTATTAAAGACGTCTTTTTCAGTGGTCCACGTCGTTTTTTAAGTCTAGTACTTAAAAACAGATGTGCCACTGAAAATATTGTTAAACTAATTGAGAACCTTCTGTATAAATTGTGTTTGTGGGAAGTTATGGTCTTCTGACTACAATGGCAACTAAAAAAAATGAAATTTGGAAATCCTGCCCCATCTCCAAATTCACTATGTCCAAAAGGCTTAAACCGAATGTGCTCTCAGCTGAGAAGAGCTTGTGTGCCCACCACTGTTTCTGCTTTATTTGCCCCTCTTTACGAATCACCGTGTAGGCCCATATTCCAAGGGCCACTTCCGCTGGTGATATTTACATGGTGAAAGCAAGAAAGAGGAAGAAACACTTGAGTGTAGGTGTGGACACGGAACAATGTTGCGGGTCTGAATCGCGTCAGTTGCGATTCTGCCCTGCAGCATTGAATCGGAGCAGTCCTGTAACAATGTATCGCAACAAAGAACCGGTGTCTACTAGGCTTTAAGGGTGTATCGCATGTTTTGTCTGGTGTGTCTCAAAATTGTAGATGTCACATATAAATGTGTTAATATTATATATATATATATATATATATATATATATATATATATATATATATATTATGCCAGGTCTGTGTATCTGTTTCTGAAGTAACGCTGTACAACCATTGAAGCACGTTGGAATTTATATAAATTTAAATAAATGAAGAAATGAACAGCTTTTTTTTCTCAAGGTCAACTATATGTTGCACCCTTCCCATCCAAGAACCCCATGATATTAAATTGGAGAGGGGAAAAGGTTGGAAAGTGTAGAGGGGCGGGGAGAGAGAGAGAGAGAGAAACGTGGAGGGGGAAAAGTGGGAGGGGGTTACTGAAATTGAAATGAAAGGAGTAAAAAAAACGAAAAAACGATGCGCATGTGCACAATTGCCTGTGAATTTTGCTCCCGTCATTTATGACGGGTTACCCCACTAGTTATTTAATATTTTCGAATAAATTTTAACTTACTGGCAGAGCAAAATAAACAAAGCTTTCCTTTTACAGTATTAGTATACTAACTAAAGTGGTTAAAAATAGGTGTGCTGTGGCACACTAGTGGGCCATGAGTTTTCCCAAGTGTTCCTCGATTTTTCCAGGCCATATTGTGCCGTGAGCAAAAAAAGGTTGGGAACCACAGACCTAGGCATTCTTAATATTTGCACTTATTATAAGACGTGGTTAATTTGAGCGGTTCCAAAGATATTCAAACGTCAGTAATCTAGCAATCAAACAGCTATTCGAAATGGCATAAAAGTTAAAATACTGCTTTTTTTAACAAAAATGGATATTTTTAAATTTAATTAAGTTTTACATGTTTAAGCAAATTAGTGTAATTGAAGTTCAATTTTTGTTCAATACTCAGTCTGAAGACAAAATATTCATTGTTAGAATAAACGGCATGTTTTTGTAAATGTGAAATTAACTTTACATGTTTTTCTATGGCATAATACTGCACGTGCGCCGTGGATTGTCTAGTTTAGAATTAAAAGCCTAAACCAGAAAGTGCATGTTCTGTATAGAGCTTTTCCACACTAAATCACCCAAAGGTGTTGCTCACTCATCTCAGATCTTAATGTAAAAAATCACAACACAACTAGAACATAAAAAGTTCTAACTTTTTAGTTTTTAAATTGCGCCATAATTTTTGGAGAATTGGCCCTTTGAAGTTTCACTGTTTTGCTGAAAATGATGCAAATGCAAAAAATGTTAACTCCGAAACTACTAAAGATAGAATAACGGTTGATAGCTCATAACAAACGTCTTAACAGTGGGAAGAAAAGAGTACTTAATCATCTTTTTGTTATTTTAAAATTTGGAGTTTCAAATTTTAACCTGTTTTAGGCAATGTTATGGTCAAAGGTCAGAGTTCATAATTTTTGCAATTATACACTTGGGTCTACTCTAGTGTGTGGTACTATTACTTTGATTGAACTATGACTACGATTGAACTATAACTACAACAGGGACTGGCTTACCACAGCTACTTAGTCACTACAGCTACCAGAGTCACTATAGCTACCAAAAAAATACATAGACTTTTTTATCATCAAAAGGGTCACTACAGCTACCAAGGGTCACTACAGTGACAACCCAGTTTTGCTCCTTCTTTAATTAGGAGGACTAATACTAAAATCCTGATGTCGTCTGCTAGGCTGTTATAGTAGGCAGCCCGGCAGACGACATAAACTCCAGATAGAGAAACTGTCAACCCCCAGGTGGAGCAGCCTGGGGTACTTAATGGCAAGGCAGCCATTAATGAGGGACAGTGTGTTGTAGACCTGAAGATGGGAAGGATGTGCCATGTGTGTGTGCATGTGGCTGAGTGAATGGCGTCCAAGATGGTCGCTATCATGAGGATCTTTTTGTTCTTTTGTTCTTCTGGATCATTATTCTTCAATTCATCTCTTTGTATGGGTGTTTACCACCTTTTTTCCTGGCTGGATTGGCTAGGAGATTTGTTCTATTATTCAGTAAGTGTTTAATACTTGATTACACTGAATAAATTATCATCTATTATATTTTATCCTACACACTGTTGTTGTATCATTCTTTGGGGAAGTATCCGCGAGGGGGTGGGAGTCTTGTTTTCGGCTTGTCGGATTTCGTCGTGGCTCGAGGGTCGAATGACCGTCGAGCCATTTCGAGCCATATTCGGCGAGGCAAGCTCCAGTTGGCCAGCACCACCTGGACACGTCGTCACTCGGACACGTCGTCACTCGGACACGTCGTCACTCGGACACGTCGTCACTCGGACACGTCACTCGGACACGTCGTCACTCGGACACACCGTCAAGAGGGCAGCCCGAGCTGCAATCCCGGTCCCCGAAGGAGCCTTGGTTCTGGTAAGACGGGGAAGTCTTGCCAGGGGTTTGTGATGGACCCAAGTCGGGTCTTTACACTACAGGTATGGTTCGGTTAGGTTTGGTTAGGATCGGTAAGGTTAAGTTAGGTTCGGTTAGGTTTGGTTATTATCGGTAAGGTTCAGTTAGGTTTGGTTAGTATTGGTAAGGTTTCATTAGGTAAGGGAGAATGGGTTATTTTTATAGCTGTAGTGACAAGAAAGTGATAAAAAGATCTATATTTTGTCCCTCTATTTTTTGGTATCTGTAGTGACCCTTTTGATGAACAAAAGGTCTATATTTTTTGGTAGCTGTAGTGACCCAAGTAGCTGTTCTCCCCCTGGTAGCGCTTGTGAGCCTTGGTAACTGTAGTGACCCCAACCACTGCAACATAATAAGAAAATTAGTCTAAACTTTGAAAACCCCAATTTGGGTGACTTTTGACCCCAATCTTCGCCCTCTGGTGGTCTGCCTACAAAAAAACTAATTATGGTAAGTGAAAGTCCATTACATTTCCTTTCCAATGATGTACAAACCATAGATGAAATTTTACAGGTGAAGCAGTGACAATTTTTTAAAGTTGTAAAAATATTATGAACTTTTAATATAAATTGTAACAAAAAATATGTGCATTAAACATGCAAATTCAAAAACCTGTAGATTACATAGCCTATACTGGAATAAATCAATTTTTTTAATTTATAAATTTTCATTTGGTCATTTTTTCCAATAGGTATAGGTAGAAAGAATTCATTCTTTATATCCTCTTACTTTTCCTGATCGATACGATACATGCATTTAGTGTATATGCCCATGTATTATACATGTACACATTTCACATGGCTTATACATTTTAGTAACTTTCTGTAACGACCCAACTGGTCCGTCACAATACCTTGGGTACATTTAGCACCGTCCAAAAGAACTTGACCAAACTTACCCGGACACCAGACTCCCAAACGGGGACGGGATCGCTCCCGTAGCAGCCCTCTCCACGGTTGACGTGGGAAACGCCGACTCTCCCTGGAGTCTCCCCCACTGGACACGACGGACGATCCACCACCACAACGAGAATATCGCGGTGGGACCGTGAGCCGACGTAAGCACCAGCCGACAATAGGCCGAAAAGGGATGGTGAATTCCTGCAGAAATCCCACGCTCTCCACGGTACTCCCCAATAAAGAACACAACACAGAAGTATAATAAAATGAAGATGTTTATTAAACACTTAAGCTACATTCCCATTGCAAAGCTACAACAGATACTGCACTGCTGCTGCAGTTGTTGTTGCTGTGCAAGTGTTCCCATTCCACTGCTACACTGCTCTTATTCTTGCTGCTAGCCAATCAGGTGCAGATAAGAGGATGTGATGTCATAATAGTAAGCCACACCTCTTGTATGGGTTTTATCATTTCCTTTTGCCATAAAACACATACAGAAAAAATGTGGTCACTTCTGTAATTGGCCCTCTTGAGGAAATAGAATATAGGGAGGGAATGTGTTTATTATTATTGGCTGTTTTACTACTGCTTTGTTACTTTTCTACTGAAATAACCAACATGTACGGTTCCCCTACTGAACTTTACAACTCTCATAAAAGTTGTCAGTAGGTCGTACTTTGTGACGTCATTAGGTCGTAAAGTAGCAAAAACGTAGCTTTAACTGGTGAGTTCCCACTCACCAGTTCCTACACACCAGGTCCTTACTCAGTGAACTTAGAATAGCAGTGGTTATGGAATTAATTCACACAGGTTGGCTGGTGCCATCCATCAGCCAAGCCCCCATGAATCAACCAAGCACAAAAGCACAAACTCCAAACAAAGGATAATGGAGGCCACCCTGGCCTCCGGCATGAAGAAGTCTTTCCTAGTCTGTGGGCCTACAACACACTGCCCAGAACAAATGGCTGACTAGGCCATTTATACCTCCAGGCAACTCCACCCAGAGGGGACAGTGGTCACTTCTGACCTCTCACCCATTGACTTCAATTGTGAGAGGTTGCTGGCACCAGAATAGCGTCCGACATAACAGCCTACTGCAAGCTGTCAGGCAGACCACCATAGGAAGTTCGTCTGCTCAATCAAAAAATTTGATTTAGCAAACCAGGTTGCCACATTTCACAAGTATATTATATGTATGAGGATATAAAGAATGAGTTCACCACCTATACCTATTGGAAAAAGTGATCAATTGAAAGATTATAATTTAAAAAAATTGATGTAGTGCATTATATCCTATGTAATCTATAGGTTTTTGAATTTGCATATGTGTAATATATATATATACTTTTTGTTACAATTTATATTAAAAGTTCAAAATATTTTTCAAATATTTTTCAAACTTTAAAAAATTGTCACTGCTTCACCGGTAAAATATCATCTATGGTTTGTACATCACTGGAAAGCAAATGTAATGGACTTTCACTTAGCATAATTAGTTTCTTTGTAGGTGGACCACCACAGGGCGAAAATCGGGGTCAAAGGTCACCCAAATTGGGGTTTTCGAAGGTTAGACTAATTTTCTTATTATGTTGAAGTCATAGTTCAATCAAAGTAATAGTACCACATACTATAGGAGACAAAAGTGTATAATTGCAAAAATTATGAACTCTGACCTTTTACCATAACACGGCCTAAAACGGGTTCAAATTTGACCAAAAAGTTAAAAATTGAACGTGTAATTTGACAGCTGAAATTTTAAAATAATGAAGTACTCTTTTCTTCCCACTGTTAAGATGTTTGTTTTGAGCTATCAACCGTTATTCTATCTTTAGTAGTTTCGGAGTTACCATTTTTCGCATTTGCATCATGTTCAGCAAAACAGTGAAACTTCAAAAGGCCAATTCTCCAAAAATTACAGCCCAATTTAAAAACAAAAAAAGTTAAAGTATTGTTTTACGTTCTAGTTGTGTTGTGATTTTTTACATTAACATCTGTGATGATCAAGCAACAAAATTTGAAATTTTGGGTGAGTTAGTGTGGAATGGCTCTATAACTAGACAAAATGCTAAATGAAATTGAGCATTTATACTGTCAGCAAAATTTTTCTCTTAAAATGAGGATAGCTAATGTGGCAACCTGGTCTGCTCCAATTTTAATTTTGATGGAGCAGACGAATTTCCCTATGGTGGTCTGCCTGACAGCTACAGTAGGCTGTTTTGACGGACGCCATTTTTGTGCCAGCAGACCTCTCACCATGAAGTCTATGGGTGAGAGGTCAGATGTGACCTCTGTCCCCTCCAGGTGGAGTTGCCTGGAGGTTTCCTGTGGCCTAGTCAACCACAGGAGCTGGGCAGTTGGTTGGAGGCTTGAGTGAAGACTAGACCTGTGGGTGGAGGTCAGGTAGACCTCCACTGGCCAGTGCATCTTTACCTCTTCTGTGCCTGTTGGCCTGGATTTTATATATGGATAGTGCCTGGCTGGTTGAATTAACCAGCCAGAGGTGTATATAATATTTTCACTGCCTTATTTATCATCTTATCGTCGTAAGTGTAATTAAACACTTTTATTTAATCATCACTTGCGTGTGTCCGTGTCATTTCTTGGGGAGTACCGCGTGGGAGGGTGGGATTACCGGTTGGGGAAATCACCACCGTCCTGTTACCGACTTGTTTCGGCCGGTACTCGTGTCGGCTCGCGGTAGAACCGGAGTTCTACCGCAATATTCTCGGCGAGGCGGCGCATCGTTGTCGTGTTTCACCGTCGGGAGAGCTCCGTGTCGACACCACCCCAGGGGTGCACCGTGTGGAGAGGCGGCTATGGGTACGGTCCCGGCCCCGTCGTCGGAGCTCTGGTACTGGTAAGTGCGAGCGTTTTTGAAATTCGTTTACCGGCTATTGTAACGGTCCGGCGGGACGTTACAATTGGTGGAGGCGCCGGGTAACTGTACCCCGCCTCTCACACGGTGATTTACCGTGAATTCGACCGTTCAGTCGGTCGAGTCACCGTGCGGTGCGAGTACGTCAGCTGGGCGCGGACTTTGGTCCGTGGGACAGCGGCGGAAACCACCGTTTCACCGTCGATTTACCGTTGCTCACCGTGGGGAACGGACTTTGGTCCGTTGTACCGTGGTGAACGGTAAATCTACCGTCGGTCACCGTTAATTTACCGTCATTTACTGTGGGGAACGGACTCCGGGTCCGTTGTACCACGGTTAACGATAAATTTACCGTCGAGTTACCGTGGGGCACGGACTACACTCCGTGGTACCGTGGTTTTCGGTGGTGTACGGTGTTTTACCGCAAGTACACCGTGGTGTACGGACTTTTGTCCGTTGATCCGCGGTAGAAAGTGGTAAAAGGTTGTTTACCGAGAAGTACACCGTGGGAAACGGACTTTTGTCCGTTATACCGCTGTAGAAACCGGTAAAGGTAAACTCTGACCGTTCCTTACCATGGGACACGGACTTTTGTCCGTGATACCGCGGTTTCGCACGGTTCCATCCGTTCGTAACGGTAGTTTGCGGACTTTTGTCCGTGAGTTTACCGTTTTCGACGGTGGAAACCCGATATCTGGAGGCTTTGTCCAGGTTTTACCGTTCGTTTACGGTGAAAAATGGAGACAGCCCCGAAAGTACCGACGGGAGGTCAGGAACTTGATGCAGATGCGGGTTTAGGGTTACGCGGCCGCGTAGTCGACCGTCCCCTTGGGGGGCGGAAGGCGGGGATCCTCTGGAAAGGGAGGGACCCAGCGGTAGCGTAGACGGGGATCTCCCGGAGGAATGGGTCACGGTGCGGAAACGCCGCCGTGACATCCGTCCGGGAGAATACCTGTTAGAAGACAGTGGGTCCGATGGTGATCTCACCGGGGAGGACGAGTGGCCACGGCCGCTTGTCCAAGTTTCCACCATCGCCCGTCCGGTTGGACGTGGCGATCAGCCCCGTCGGGACATGGTGGAAATCCCGGATGAGAATGCACATGAGGGCCGGGCCTTTTTGGCCGGGCTATCCGAGCAGCAACTCATTGAGATTGCCTACGGGATAGATGTCCTTCGATTGGAAGGACGACTGTCCCGGTCTACGGTTGAGCTGAGGGTGGCACCTCGGTTTTCACTGTTGCCCGTGCGTGAAGGCGCACACGGAGAGGAACCACCGGCACTTCTCCGGTTGGTACCTCCGCGGGAAGCACCCAGGCCATCTCCTCGGGGGATTGGCCTGGGAGTTCCTCCTGCACCTAGACAGCAGCCGAGGGTTCAGATGATGATACCCTCGGAAGCTGGGTCCGTGTCTGACGTTTCGGGGAACCGGAGCAGGCAGCCTCGCAGGGTTAGCGCCGCTGCTTGGACGCCCGCTCCAGCGGTTCCAGCGGAGGTTCAGGCGTTCGGGTTCTTTAACCCGGTCCACTCTTTTGCTCGTTACGACGGCAGAGAGGACTTGACGTCTTTTCTCCGCAATTCGAAGCGAAAGCCCGAGCTCAGCGCTGGACGGACGAGTCCCGATGCAGTTTCTTTACGTTTCTGCTGGACGGTCCGGCGGAAGAGTATTATGCCACGTTGGTGGAAACTCTTCCAGACCTGACCTGGTTGGAGCTGAAGGATGCTGTGCGTAGCCGCTTCAGCACCAGTAACCAGGCTCGCCTCTGTTTCGGCGAATTCAAGTCAATGAAACAGGGGGCTACCGAGTGTGCAGGCATTCTACTGGCGGTTCTTGGAACTGTCCGACCGAGTGTCTCCAGGTGAAGACGAGAGCTGCAGGCTCATTCGCTTCAAACGGAAACTCCTGACGGCCATCACCGATCAATTGATCGGTTGCAAGGCCGGTACGGTGGAGGCATATGCCCGAAAGGCACGGCTGGTAGAGGCCGATTTGCTTCTAGTAGGTAAATTACCTAACCGTACAAGAGGGGTTCCTCAGGACAGGGCTAACGCTCCGTCCTCCGGAACCACGGCTAGCTCTGGGAGCTCTGCCCAGGCTTCATCTTCGAGCCAAACGGGTGCGAAGGCTGCTGCACCGTTCAAGTCGGACAAGGCAGGAGCCAAGCCCGGTGCAAGAAGAAGAAGACGGCAGGCTCTGGTGGAGGTCAGCTGGCGGCAACGCCTTGTAGTACGGACCGTACAGGAGATTCACTCCGGCGACTAGGTCCTTGTTTCGGGTGTAACCAGATGGGTCACCTGAGGAAGGATTGTCCGAAGGCTGCGGCCAAAGGGCAGGTTACCAGAGTGGTACCTGGCGAGAGTCAGAACCTCCAGCCAACCGCTGGCATTGTGCCAGTTTGGCTGGAGGGTCGTAAGTACCTGGCCACCGTTCATGATGGCCAGTTCTACTATCGACTCGTAGAGGACGAGGAGAAATCCTCGTTAAACCGCCGCCGGTCGCCACCGAACTGAGTGGTGTGCGACCGGTAAAGCTTCAAAGCTCAAGTGCCTGTCACGGCCTGAGCTCTGAACGAGGGACGTACCTCCGGGAGGTCTCCAAGTATGTGGATGTCGTGCGGAAGGCAGGGGTGCCTTTGGCGAGGTCTGCGGCCATGCTCCACATTGGAGGCCGTGTGCAGCCAGCTGGATCGCTGGTTTGCCCCCTCACCCTACATGTCTAGTGGTGAGGTGCTGGTTCGTGCGCTCATCGAGCAGGCGGGAGGAGTTGGTGTGCCCATACCTCCTGTTGTGCCTGGGGAGTCTCTGGTTTCTGAGACTGTGCCCCAGTCTCCTGCACGTCTGGAATTACCGTCCGGTGTGGATGGTAAGGTGGACGGGAGGCAGAAGATCGATGGTGGGAGCCCGCGGGTTCCCATCCCTGAGCTTCAGAGCCGGGCCTACGACGTAGGTTCACCAAGGGTGTGGGTGTCGATAGCCGATCGTCTGCTGGAGATGATCGTAGACACCGGGGCCGACGTGTCGGTCCTATGCCTTACGGCAGCACGAGTGATGGAGTTGCCTATAGAGGAACTGGCGGTTCCTTCATTCCTTCTTGGAATGGGTGGGCACTCCATCGAGGTATTAGGGGTAACAAATGTGGAATTGACCATCCACAAGAAAACCATCAAGGTGCCTCTTTTTTTGGTGAAAGGAGAGGGCGAAGCGTTGTTGGGCGTTGATCACACCACATGCTTCAGCTTGATGGTTGATATCGTGCACCGGAAGGTCTACTTCCGGGAGGATGTCTGGACTGCACATCCAGATGCCCTCCAAGCTGCATTCACCGATCGAGCGCTTGCAGAATCTAGGGAGATGGAAGCAATTCCATCGCCGAAACCAGGGGCTTTGCCACAGGGACGGCAACTCCCAGTGGATCCGCCTGCACTCGAGAAGGTTGACGGGTGGGTGAACATTGTTTCACCAGAGCTGCCCGAGACCAGAACCTCTATCGGGCGCGGAGAAGTTTGTTCTCTGCGACTGAGGGAGAATGTCTGGCTACCAGCCCACGTACGACGTGTCATATCTGTGACGTTGGTAGAGCATGCCGGCCCTGGCCAGCTGCTTCTCGTGGAGCCGCACCAGAAAGCCTTAGGTGGACGTGGTGTGTTGGCCATGGCAGGTATTGCTGCAGCTAACCGGCTTGGCACGTACGATATCTGGCTTGAGAATGTGGGGAATGCACCTATTGCCCTGGAGAGGGTGTAGCCACGGCTCAAGCTGTGGAGGCTGCCATTGTGGTGGGGCTAGAAGAGCCATCTAAGTTGCCAGGGGGAGACCCCACTCAGAAGACAGTTCGACCAGGGAAGTCCTCGTCTAAGTTGAGGGGGAGACCCCACTCAGAAGACAGTTCGACCAGGGAAGTCCTCGTCTAAGTTGAGAGGGGCATCCGGAAACGGACGCCAAGTGCTCAACGTGGCGACGGCTCCCACTCTTGAAGAGTGTCTTAAGATTGGTCCCAATCTGAAGCCTGAAGAGGCGAGACAGCTTCGAGAGTTCCTGCTGGCACGCCGGGATCATTTCGCGTTCGACTTTACAGAGTTGGGTGAAACCTCTCTGGTCGAACATACGATTGACACCGGTGGGCAACCTCCAGTGCGTGAAGGATTGCGTCGAACCGCTCCAGCGGCCAGAGCAGTCGAGAAAGAAGAGGTGGCGAAGATGTTGGATGCAGGGGTTATCCAACCTTCGCGTAGTCCCTACGCGAGCCCTATCTTGCTTGTTCGCAAGAAGGATGGTGGCTTTCGTTTTTGCGTGGACTACCGGAAACTGAATGCCCAGACAAAGCTGGATCAGTATCCGTTGCCTCGCATCGATGATGCGCTCGACTTGTTGGCCGGTGCGAAGTTCTTCGCTACCTTGGACCTGGCTAGTGGTTACTGGCAGGTTCGGATGGCTGAGCTAGACGTTGAGAAGACAGCATTTATTTGCTCTCAAGGTCTGTTTGAGTTCCGGAAAATGCCTTTCGGACTCTGTAATGCTCCAGCCACCATGCAAAGAGCGCTAGACCTCTTATTGGCAGGACATAAGTGGGAGACTTGTCTGGTGTACCTGGACGATATTATCGTCTTTGGGAACACTTTCGAGCAGTTTCTCGAGACTCTCCACTGTGCTTGGACTGTTACGAGGGGCGGAGCTGAAACTCCAGCCGAAGAAATGTTTCTTTGGCTTTAACAAAGTGCGTTATCTCGGTCACGTAGTAAGTGCCGAGGGAGTTGCTCCGGACCCGGATCTCGTGCGGGCAGTCCAGGAGTTTGATGTCCCGACGACGGTGACAGGCATCCGTAGCTTTCTCGGACTTGCCGGTTACTATCGAAGGTTCATCAAGGACTTCGCCAAGGTGGCAAGGCCTTTGCATGATCTGACGAAAAAGGATGCGTCCTTCAAGTAGTCGGATCAGTGCAAACAAGCGTTCGCTCGGTTAAAGGCATTTTTAACCGAAGCGCCGGTACTCACCATGTACGATCCGCGTGGTGAGGTAATTATTCATACCGACGCTAGTGGGTACGGCTTGGGAGTCATATTCTACCAGAAGTTACCGGAGGAGTGTCCCCCCGTGTTCTGGCCTACGCAAGCCGGCTCATGAAAGGAGCGGAAACACAGTATTCGGTCACCGAGCAGGAGTGCTTGGCGGTCATGTTTGCCGTGGGTATATTCCGTCCTTACCTCTTTAACCGGGAGTTTGTGATCGTAACGGATCACCACGCTCTTTGCTATCTGCAGACAGCCAAGATCCTGCAAGGCAGGTTGGGGCGTTGGCAGATGCAACTACAAGAGTACCGGTTTAAGGTTCAGTATAGGAAGGGGACACTGCACGTGGATGCCGACGCTGTGAGTCGGTATCCTGTTCGTGATGTGGCGGACCTTTCCTTACCTGAGTACGTCGAAGCCGACGTAGGTGAGGTTATTTACCACGTCCGTTCCGAGGTGGATTGGGTCAAGGAGCAAGAGGCCGATGGCTGGTGCTCCAAAGTGAAGAGTGAAATCTTCCGTGACCCCAACTCGAACCTTCGGATGGCAAATAACAAGTCATCTGTCACCACAAACGTGAGTTTGTGGTGACAGATGACTTGTTATTTGCCATCAGGTCTATCCAGGATCGGTTGAGAACTGTTCTGGTAGTTCCGAAGTCATGCAGGGCTTTCTGCCTTAGGAAGCTACATGACATTCCCGAAGCTGGTCACTTCGGGATGTTTAAGACCTACCAGAGACTGCGCTCACGCTTCTACTGGATCGGTATGAAGCGGGACACTGCCGAATATGTTAAGTCATGTTTTTCTGTCAGAGAGCGCGACAGTTCGCTCGAAGTCAGGGATTTCTCCAACCGATTGTGCCGGAGTACCCAGTTGATACCTGGGGAATGGACTT
Source organism: Brachycybe producta (assembly GCA_036925085.1). Taxonomy (NCBI): domain Eukaryota; kingdom Metazoa; phylum Arthropoda; class Diplopoda; order Playtdesmida; family Andrognathidae; genus Brachycybe; species Brachycybe producta. Next base: position 8,370,577 of record JAUPFP010000003.1, read on the forward strand.
CGTTGGACCGTTTCCTGCCTCCGTGGGTGGAGTCACCTATGTACTAATCATGGTTGACTATTTCACCCGGTACGGTGTGGCAAGGGCGGTACGAAGGGCCACGGCCGCCTGTGTGGTGAAATTTCTGAAGGACGAGATCCTTTCGGTGTATGGCACACCGAAAGCTCTTGTCTCGGATCGTGGGTCCCAGTTCTCCAGCAAAGTCCTGCTGAAGTTCCGGGAGCGCTATAACATAGCGCATCACTTCACGACGGCGTACCATCCGCAAGCTAATGGGCTTACGGAGCGTACGAATAAAACCGTAATGGAAACCATCAAGCGGTACCTTGATCCCCTCAAGGAACAGCGTGACTGGTGGGATAAATTACGGCCCGCGGTGTGGGCTTATAACACAGCTGTCCAGGAGAGTACACAGGTCTGTCCGTATCAGTTGTTGTTTGGCCGTGAGCCCCGGTTGGAGATTGATAATCTCCTTCCAAACGGTCCAGTCCGCGACTTGCCTGACCAGCAAGCCGTGGAGGAGCAGGCTCATCAACGTTTGACGGCTGCTCAGAAAAGGCAGAAGGAGCGGTATGACGCTGGCCGTGTAAAGCCTCCCCTGTATCAGCCTGGTGATCAGGTGTGGATAAGGGATCAGGCTGGGAAGCTCGGTCAAGCGAAGAAATGGAGCTTGGCATATAAAGCTGAGAGGGGTATGGTGGTCCTGCAGTATTCCGACCTGATCTACGAAATAGAGTACGGTCGGAAGGTGCGTGACCGGTTTCACGTAGATAACCTTAAGCCATACGTACCCACCTGTACCGTGAGGGAGGAAGATGGACTTGGAGTCTCTGACACCTCCTCCGATGCAGACAGCGATGCCACGGAGGCTTCGGCGCGGAGTAGATTGACTCCGGCACTAAAGCCACCGTCCGTTTCTTCGCCGGAGTCTACTGACTCTGAGGCGAATGACCCCCCTCCACCTCGGTACAATCTCCGTCCGCGGAGACCGAGGGTGTATGAGGTGAGTGGGTTTGATGCTCGAGTGGGAAGCCCCCAGGGAGGCCCCTATTGTGGGGTACTCTTTCGGAGTCCTTCCCCTGGTGGGAGAGAGCCGGCAGTCCGCTAGTTTGGGCGGACGGCTGGGAGAGGAGGCGGCCGGACATTGCGGTGTTTGGGGCCCGCCACGGTTTCGGTAGAAACCAAGGGCGGCCCATCACCAGGTGTCCAGCCAAAGGCCCGACAAAATCGGTCCGTGGACAGAGAAATCCGTCCGTAAAAACCTCCGTGCAATCTCCAATTACCATCAATATAAGAGAATTGACGGTAAATGTCTCTACCCACCAGTTCCAGTCTTGGTGTAGGAGAATTCACCATGTGTCTGCCCCTAAAAAGGCAGACGACGGTGAAATCTCCATGGTGACCATGCATGAGGCGGCTGATGACGTATTAGCCGCTACTGCACGGCCATTAGCCGCTAAGACGGTGAATTTGGTGGCTAGGCGCCATATTGTTTGTAAATTTTACAAACAAAGGACGCCGGCACCACGTGTTAGAATCAAAACACCAATTCACCGTCAGAAAAGCGTGCCAAGGCTGGAAAAAGAGGGCAAAATTGATAAAGTAAGTCCCTCTAAGGGAATTTCCTTCTCCTGCCTGTTGGCAGTTCTCTTTTATGTGTTAACGGTGTGTTTTACGGTCAATGACCGTATACACACGTGGTGGGTGTGGTTTCGCCGCCATGACTGTTGTCATGGTGGCTCAACCACTATGGAAAGCACTTTTCCGGCGGGTTCAGCCCGTCCGAGCGCCGTTTCGCTTGGGGAGGCCCAAGTTCGACGGTGTTTGGACGGTAGAAGCCTGCCAGGGAGTGGTTTTCGCCGTCCAAAGGCGGTAAAACACGGTTTTGATCGTGAATTGCCGACTTTGGACGGTGGTAACGGCATTTCGCACGGTAGAAGTCCGTGCAATGCCCTTTCCAACCGTCGGAACTCGGTGAAAGGGTGTTTTCACCGTCCGAAGGTGGTTAGCCATGGTTTTTACCGTGGTTTACCGACTTTGGACGGTGGAAACCGCGATTCGCACGGTGAAATTCCGTGGAATACCCTTTCTACCCGTTCCGAAAGGGGGAAAAGTGGTTTTCACCGTATGAAGGCGGTAAAACACGGTTTCGACCGTGAAGTACCGACTTTGGACGGTGAAAACATAAATTCTCACGGTAAAAGGCCGTGGAATTCACTTTTCCACGGTAAAAACTTGTTTTTAACGGTTTCTTCCCTTATTCACAGGCTCACCACGGAGAAGGAGAAGGAGGAAGGCGACGGGAGTGGCCAACGGTCCCCTTCCCTCAGCCCGCTGCATCCCGGGGATGCAAGGCTGTTGGAGTCGGGATCGGAGGGCTCCCTATCATCTGGCGGACTGGAAACGGCTGACGCTACCGTGGAATCAGTTGATTCCCCGGCGGCAGAGGCCGTAGAAGGTCCGAAGTCTGCCCAGTCGACTCCGACCGGTGTCGGAGCCTTCTGGGGCAGATACCTGCAGTCTCCCTCCGGAGATACGGCTGCTACCACCATTCAGTCGGTGGCGGTGGTAGTTTCTCCGGTTGGAGAGGCTGCAGAAGCGGGTGCTGATGGTGGGAAAGCGGCTACCGGTGTGGTAACCGCTAGAACCCCGGAACCCGGGTCTCCGGCTGTTCGAGACCTCCTAGATTGGTCTAGGGTGGTCGAGGACAGTGAGGACGTCTCCTTGGGAGCGTCCTTAGTTATTGACACGGAGATGGAGGTCGAAACCACCGTTGGTTCGGTGGTTGATGCCTCAAGGCAGTGGCGGAGCCGTAACGCCTCTTCAGAGGGCTCTTCGGAGTCTGACGGGAGTAGTTCGGCCTCTGAGGGTAAACCGTCTGGGACGGGATCCCCCGAAGTTCTTCCCGCCGATCCAATGTTTTTGGAGGCCGTGGCTGTGTCCTTGGCCGAAGAAGAAGGCCGCTTGGATCGGTTGGATGAAGCTAGACGGGACATGGTCCAGGAAGGTGGCTTCCTGGTCGGGGACCGTCGATGCTTCATCGGGGAGTTTCTGACTGTGCAGGTGAGGAAGGACGGCGCAAAGAAGCGCAAGAAAAAGTCCGGAGCCGCACGGATCTCTGCCAGAGCCAAGGCTCTCGCTGAGAGAGGCAATGCTCAAAGCTAAGGAGGAGGCGTTGAAGAAGTTCACGCCTGCTGTGGGGCTTCGAGTGGAGACTCTCGCCCGCCCTGACGGTTGTTCAGGGGCTGCTTGGGCAGAGAAGCCGGCTGCTGGATCAGGTCCGCCCGAGGCAGTAGCTGGCCCCTCCGGCTGGCGGTCGGACTACCCGAGGAGGGACCGGCGAGCGGAGAAGAAGGCTACCCAGCCTCCAGTACCCACTCCCGGTAAAACGGGGAAATCTGTGAGTGGTGGTGGTGGTACAGAACAAAAAAGGTCCCGCCCTCACACCCCACCAGTGGCTGAACGCTCTGGAGGCAAGAAGGGCCAGGTCCTCCGGTCGAGGAAAGGCCTCCGAACCTCGGAAGCCAGAGAGCTTGGATGACAAGCTCAAACGGCTTCAGGCTCAAGCAGCGAGCCTGCACCGACAGATCGCTCGTGCGGTTTGTGCAGGTGAGCGGCAGTAGTTTGAGTGCCGGGCTGCGGAATTCCCTCCCCTGCAGGGAATGCCCGCCCGGAGCCCGCTCAAAACAGGGGAACCTCCTGTCGGTCGTGGTGTCCCGCCTATTGCGAGTGCCACGACCATCGCTGGCCAGAAGCGAATCGCCGAGAGGGAGGCGATGCAGGCTTCCAGTGCACCAGCCCATGGTGCGGAAGCCAAAGCTACTGGTAGCAAGAGTCAGCCGACTCTCGCACCGAAGGAGAAGTCTCTCCTTCGGGATGGTCGAGGAAGATTTGTTTCTGGACAATCATCCTCGGCTGTCGCTTCGGCTAAGGGCAGTTTCCATCACCATATTTTAAATAATAAAAAAAAATAAAAAAAATAATTGTTGTTTCACTTACATGAGCAGAGGAACATTTTGAAAAGTAAAAAGTCCCCAACTAACTATATCAGTTCTACTGTATAGAACCTGTACAGCTTCTTGTGGTGAACCAACCAGAACCAACTTAAAGCGACCGGTAAAATACAGTGACCAAAAAAAGTTTGTGGGATAGCTTTTTTTCCTTTTCAGGTGGGTGATAGCCTTCAAAGATGGAATCGGATGAGCTCCTCTGAAGTCTGTCTTTCCTTTTGGAAATACAGCTCTTTTTATTCAGTTTTTTGAGGGTTGGATTCCATTTTCCAAAGCTATGATTGGTTAGTTACATTAAAGACTGAAATACAAAAAAATGGACAAAAATATAAGATTAATGGATTGGGCTTATAATGGATTTAGAATTATAAAAATTATATTTAATGTAAGTTTACATGGGGTGCAAAACTGTTATATATAAAAAAGGTAAAAGTATAATAATGTTAATGGTTTTTGTTACTTTGTTGTAAATCACAATTTTTTAAGAATACAAAAAAATCACACTTATAATGGCCTAAAACACTAGTTAGGGTACTTTTAAGACTAATTTTACAATATGAAATATTGTCTTACTAATGTTTAATAGATTTTTTGTTAAATATATATAAAAAACTGTCTGGGATTTTTTGGTTAAAACATTTAAAATTATCAAAAAAAAAACTGTGTTTGGTACTCTACTATAGCTTAAAATTAGTACCCTCTAAGGAAAAAGAAAACATTAACAAATATAAAATGAGTGGGGAAGGTGCCTGAACATTTTTAGTAAAAGTAGGGCAACATACAAACAATTTAAAAAACTCTTATGTGCTTATTTGCACATATAAGATGAATTGGGTCAATAGAAAAATAATAAATGTTATGTGTGTTTGCACTCATAACAATACAAGCATGGTGTTGGTTCTAACAATAGTACTGTTGTGATTGTAACTTAATGTTGCATTCACTTCCTGAATGCTGTATTCAAGCAAAGAGGTATTTTCGATCAACAATCAACTTTCATTTAACTATTATACTTAAATAAGTAAACGCGTCTAGCAACTTGCACGGAAGGAAAGGAAGTATAGCAAAAAGTTGTATACTAGGCTATATGCAAGGACTACAATAGAGAATATAGTGAATGCGTATCGAAGGAAATACGATTTTGAATAAATTAAGTGCGCTATGCAAATATGCAAATTGTTCAAATGCCAAAACTCCAGCTTGTGCTTCATTTTATAATGAAAATGTATGGAGGTGGGTTTTTTCCGGGTGTTTTCTCTAATGTTTTCTCGTAGAGTATTTGATGTATGTTGTGTCGAAGTTTTTTTTGTATAGTCGCAATTGAAATTCCCCTATGCCTATTAATAGAGTTGCTGTACAATGTACATATTGGCATTTAGGAGCAATTTAGGCAACTTTGGGACTGACAAATTGAATGCATCTCATCTTCAGAAACCTAGCACAATGAATGTGGACGTGATCAGCTATATCATTTGCATGAAATTTTACATTTACAAAAAAAAACATTTTTTTTAACAACTAGTTTCGTCAAATGGAGTTTTAAAAATTATTTCAAGCAGTAATCGCTTTTTTGATAATTGGTCATAATGAATTTTTTGGACGTTATCAGTAGATTTTTTTTAGATGAAATGAAGAATGCAATTACAAAAAGTGTTATTTAAAGGATCGTCGTCAATGGCGAGCGTTTGTGGAGGAAGTTTAGCTTTAATGGATGCCGGCGTTCCAATTACTGCTCCAGCTGCGGGAGTGGCCATTGGACTGGTTACTAAACAAGGCTTAGAAAACATTGACGCAGACGGAAATTACTGTATTTTGACCGACATTCTGGTTTGAAGAGTTTTTATTTCACCGATTATATATCAGTATAAATACAATCTAATGTTCTTGTAGGGAATCGAAGATTATTTGGGGGACATGGATTTTAAATTGGCCGGAACTAAGAAAGGAATCACTGCATTGCAGGTTAACAATTTTTTTATTAGAGACCCATTATGTTGTTCTTATGAGTTTATTTTGGTTTTCAGGCTGATATAAAAATAGCTGGACTTCCATTACGTATTGTAATGGATGCCATACACCAAGCATCCGGTAATAAATTCCTCTTCAAACCTCAAGTTTTATTGAGTAAAATGGAAATTAATGTTATTTTAGATGCAAAAGGTGAAATTTTGAACATAATGTACAACACGATACGTCAACCAAGAATGAACAAAAAAGAAAATTGGCCCATTTCTGGTAAACGTACATAAACTACTTATGCCTTTGGGGGAAGATTTGGGTTTTATTTGTTTAGCACAACTTATGCGATTCTTATTATACAGGTGTTTCATGCAAACTCAGCTAATTGAGACATTCTGGCCCTTAGCGTTTTTATTATTATTATTCTAACGCCGTTTTTTATTTTGTTGGGCTCTGTATCTTGTTTAACTTCTGGGCCACTCAGTACTGTATGTACCGATTTACCCAGATTCTATTGTAACGAACCACTTTTGGGGGGGATAAAATATACCAAAAGCGGTTGGCTAAGCCACTTATTCTATCTTGGTTCGGGAGGAAGGGAACAAATTAATCCTTTTCCGATTCCTCACAAGTTCTACTTTGTTGAACTTTTACAGTAAGAATGGATCTTTTAGCTGTCTGCTACTCCTCAGGCTTTCGCCCGTTTAAAGCTGGTTGATCGTGTTGTCCCTTGAAGTTGCATCTAGAAGTGGTGATTCGGGTTTACACCCGGATTGGCAATTCGTGATGAAGATATCGATAGAACTTTCGTTCTTCCCAATAAATGTAAAGAAATTAGACTTGGCAACTTTTTACTCTTCATAACAATTTATTTTCAGAATGTACAGAATTTGGCCACAATTGGGCATACTCTCAGTGTCAGAGTAACAATTCAAAAAGTGCTTGCTTAACATGAAAATACGGGGCCTTTTATACCCAAAAAGAGGATACTGAGAACACTTTCTCAGTATTCTCTGATTGGGCAAAATCGAAATCAAAAACCAAACAGGCCAATCAATGTGATTGACCAGTGGTCACCAAAATATAGAAAGATGATTCATTCTAATTAAAGACAAACTTAAAATAGAAAAGCACAACCCCATTGACTTAATGCTACTGCTTATCAGGACGATCTCTTTGTATTAAGGGTTGGGACTGGGAGGAAAAGAGACCCAAGACCCAAAAGGCAGGAAATTGGGATCGTCAGCTGATAGAACTAGGTCAAGCCTCTGTACATTAGTACAGAGGGTTGACAAAGTTTCTTGCCAATCCAAAATAAAAACAAACGATCCACAAAAAACTAAGTGAGCCAGGATCGCTCCTGGACTGATCGTTTCACCCTCTAACTAAGCCTGAAGTTCGTAACTCTTTATCCAGATTGCACTTTACATAAAAAAGAAATACCAATAAAATTTACACAATTTGTAACGATAATAATATAGAAGATTATAATAATAAGAAAGACATCACAGGTTCCTCATTATTATCAAGTAATCACAAAATGATTTTTAACCCTGAAAATCCCCCAAAATCAACATTTCCCAATTATATTTTTAATTTATCCGACTAGAACACTCAGAATTATCAAAAATTAAAAATAACCAACATCTTCAAAAATACTTACATAATAAAAAAAGTGTATCAACAAACGCTAAAAATTAAAATTAAATTTCCCTCCCCAAAAAAAACGACTAAAATAAAAGAAAACCCTTCTTTAGATTTTTACAAAAAAAAAACAGTTAAAACCTTTTTAACTCTGAAACCAACTTGACTTCCCAACAAAAAAACGCCTTTAAAAGAATTAATTTTCATCCAAAACAAAACAGTCTAAAAACTCGTTAACCCAAAAAAACTAATCTTTACACCAAAAAGAAATTCTCATTACCCAAGAATTAAAAACAAATCTTAATCCCCCAAAAGAAACGAACGTTCAAAGTTTTAATTGTTACCCCTAAAGAATTTCGCTTCTCCCTTTTTGAACCCCAAAAAAATATAAAACAATTTGAAAATTACGCCTCCTCGCTGACTCGTTCCTCTGGTTTCTCGGCATGGATTGGAACTGGTCCGCGCCGATCCATTTTCATTCCTGGTCCTCCTCCTAGTGGTCTGGCTCCAAGTGGCCTTCCTGGTCTCTGGGCCCGGGTTCTGCTTCTGTTGAAAGGATGGTTAAATCCTCCAGCATCCGAAGTGGTATAACCTGCGACTTTGGGATTGCTCCCAGTACGATTGATTCCATGAAGTCCAGCTTCTGGACGGCCAATGCACATTTCCATTCTGTTCCTTCAAGCGATGATGAACGATGTTCCGGTGGCCCCTGCCACTTGGTATCAGCGTCGCCATCATCGATGATATGACCACCTCGAAGATCTGGCTGAGGGATTTTTCCCAAGGCTGTGGATAAATGAGATTAAGAGTGCTGGGCTCGGCGTTGTTATGGAGGACGATGACGGGCCAGTGGTCCAGAACTTGTACGACAACCGCGGTCCAGGGCCTGTCCTGCCTTGGACGGAGTCGATATTTCCTGATTCTTTTATTGCTGTTGAGGAAGCCTAAATAATGAAACACATTCCTCCCCCCAGCGACGCCCAAAAGAAACTAACCCGTTCCGCAGTAGCCGAAATTGCTGTCGGTTAGACAAATTTCCATCCGACATGTCTAGTCGGTCCTTGGGCCATTGTTGAGGAGGTGGTGGTGGAGAGATCTTCGGGATCACTAATGTGGCTGGTCCAGGCGCTGGTTGGCTTGGATGGACGCGTTCCCCTGGGAAGATCTGGTCCCTGTGCTGTTTCCTCCTATCAGTAGCACCTTGTCCCTTTTTGGCCTGTCAAGGTATGTGCGGATGACGACTTGGCTGGTTTCGGGCTGTTTCAAACCTCCTGGGTGGGTTCTTTGACTCTTCCCTTGGTTTGGTCCTTTGTTCCTCTCGAGGCTGACTCCTTGTGACGTCTCCCTAGCATCTCGGATCCCTGGGTGTCTCAGCGACGAACTTTTCCTTGATTGGCCGAGCGGGATTGCTCACCGCTGGTGGATGAGTCTTTCTCCTCGGACCTACAACTTTAAAAATGATGGAGACCCTCTCCGTCGCCTTCGGCAAAATTAAAGGTTGGTTAGGACGATGAACATACTCTCTGACGATAGGTTTCCACTGTGACCCAGCTGTTTGAATGGGAGACTTCCCTTGGCATCGTTCGTTTTGGTAGAGCTGTTCCAACTGCTGGCACCTTGAGCGGGGACCGCCCCTAGCCACCAGCTCCCTGTTCTGTCCATCTATCCAATCCCGCATTGCTTTCTTGTCCGCGTTCCTTTCTCCTTTGGTGCGACCGCTCCTACGAGAGCCTCCTAGCTCCGCTGGCAAATACCCATCCAGAAGACTTCCCGGAGGAGTATCCATCTCCTCAGGGGGCCACAGAAATTGCAGCGTGGGGTCCCTTGCGGGCCCTTTGTATATGTTCTCCAGTTCCGGATTGACGTCCCTATGATGCCCCGGAGGAGAGTGATTTAAAGGCACAAAATTAATGGGCTCACCCTCTGGCTTCTTCCTTTTCTTTGTTTTTGAAGATCCCGAAGCTTTATTCTTTGCAGGCGACGATTGCACGACATTGCTGCCAGAAAGGATCCCTGCAGTGATGGTGTTATCGTCATCCTCCTCCCCAAACAGCATCTTTAACCATTCCGGCGTCATCTCGCCAGTTTCTATGAATAGCTAATTCCGCTGTCTCCTCACCTCCAGATGTTCCTTCCCTCTTGGAATCAGCTATCCTCTTTCCGATTTTTTCATTTTTGGATGTTGACACTTTTCTTTACGATAAAACCAGAATCGCGACTATTCTTCGCAGAATTTAAATTTAAAGTGGCGTCCAAAATGGCGGTTGACTTCTCACGTGATCCTGTGGAGCTTGCAAATTCAGTTTCTGGCCGTAAGTGGGAAGAGCTCTTATCCAAAAAGTTTCTTTCTCTTTTTTCTCCCACCAGGCGGCGCTCCGTATAGCGGCAAATTTGAATTTTGGCCTCTCCTTTACGTAATTTGGCTGTTATTTCGTTTGATAGAATTTTGATGCCAAATTGTTCTCTTTTTGGAGTCGATTGAGTTTTATCATTGTCAATAGATATTGATACACGTGTTTGCACACAGGGGGCTGTAGGTGTCTCTCCCATAGATATTTTCAGCCATCCCGTGTCTTTTTCCTTAATTCCTCCTTGGACACCCTGTCCTGATTTCCTTTCTGTTTTTGATGACCACCCTGATCATCTTTAGTGCCACCCTGACACTTCCATTTTCACACCTTCGCTATAAAGATGCTCGTTTTTAGTTCCACCTTGGAACTTATCTTTTTTTTTCGTTTCGAGGCATCTCTCCCCTATGAAGATGTTCCTCTCCTATTTCAAGAGCAGGTACTCCTAGCTTCACCGCAACCTGATTTCCCTTGGACTGCATCATGGCATCCATCTTAGATGTCTCGATGAGCCCACTTTGCAGTGGCACCGTTGGTTGGTATCCCCCATAGATACTACATCTTCCGAGACCAGTCGCAAAGTTCTCATTTTGTTCCTTTACAGGAGCAGTTACTTCCCTTTTCACTAACTCCTGTTCCTTTACAGGAGCAGCTACTTTCCTTTTCACTAACTCCTGTTCCCTGAAGGGCTTAGTTTCGACACTCTCCTTTATTGTCTCAACGGCCCCACTTTGCGGTGGTTTCTTGGGTTGACCTCCGCCATGGATGATACGACTTTTGACTCCAACTGCAATTTCCTTTTTCAATGTCAGTCTTGTTGAGGCTTCTTGTCGTATTGCAGTTTGGCTCCCGCCGTATGTCGGTCATCTTGGTACAGGTTTTTGGGTTCCCCTATAAATCCCTTCTGTCGAACCTCGATGCACATAATGCATGGTTGCTCGGAGACCCTCTTTAGTTGCCGAGTTGCAGCTTGGACTCCCTGATGACTCTCCAAGTTGACTTCGATTTTTCTGTTGTCCTTTTCCTTAATTGTTTCAGTTTCGGGTGTCACTACTTTGGGGCTGAGTGGCACCCTTAGAAGTTTAAAGCCTCTTTTGTTAGATTTTCCAAATGAAAATAGTGTGTCACTCCATTTATGCTGACAGGCACCATTTTCATACCATTTGGTAAAGGATAAACTTCGTAAACCTCAACGGAATCCGAAAATTTCGTTGCCGTCATTGCCAACGGTTCGCCGACTCAGTTTGCAGGTGTTGGTGTAGCCGCAGCAACGCTCCTTCCTTGTTCTGATTTTGGTCCTGCAGGATTTGCGCAGTCACGACCCATGTGGCCCGCCTCCCAACATCGGTAGCAGATGAGTGGCCCCTGGTTTTTATTCCAAGGAGTTCTCTGTCTGTTCTGATGTTCCTTGTTGGTCTGTTTTGGTCCTTGATTGTCAGCCTTTTCAGGCGGGTTCAACTTCTTGTCTTGTCCGCTTGATGCTTTAGGTTGACTGTTAATTTGCTTGCGCTCATTTTGGTTGTAGTCTCAGCCGATGTTTTGTAAATCAATTCCCTTTCATAAACAAGTTCACCTTCAGTTTGAGTAGTGAAGCGGACGAACTTGTAATACCGATCCTTTGGCACCCCATACAGATGTTTTCGAAGTGCTGGTAGCAGACTTTCCGAGCATAGCTATCAGCAAAGATTCATCATCATTTGGGTGAATCCTCTGATACATTTCTGCATACTTCTCAGCATAGACCTGGAAAGTTTCGTGGTCTTGCTGACGCCTCTCAATCATCTCTCGATTCATGCGGACTTTTTGGTCCGGTAGGAGAAATTCAGCGATGATTCCCTCCTTCATAATCGACCAGGTGATCTTGTGTCCCTCATAAGCAGAGCGGAAATGTTCAAGCCATTTCATTGCATGCTTCCGTAAGAGCCCTGTGAAGTGTCTGCATCGCTGCAGGGAAGTCCAGTTGTGTGCGGTGGCGATGTCTTCAAATTCGTCAATGTAGAGGAGGATGTTGTCATCACCATCGTATTTCAGAAATCCCTGCAGTGGATGTAGTGAATTTCTCGCAAGAGTATGGCGTAGGTCCCAGGTCCGGTGTCCACTTGGTTGTTTCATCCGGACCGGGCTTTCGCCCGGGTTCAATCGACTCCTATTCTGTGTTGATTGAGCCCACTCTTCTCTTGCTTTGTTCGTCGCCCAAAATTTGACGAACCAACTCATCCTGCTTTTCCTTTGACAGTTTACCAATGATGCCGGCAATGGTGGCGTGTTCTGGCATCTTGCTCCCATCATTCGACTGCACCTCAGGCTTGACGACAACAGGAGTTGGTTGAAGTACTTCGGTTTCCTCCTTGGCCTCTTCCAGTTGAGTATGTTGCCTCTTTACGATCTTCTTTAACGCAGCAGTTTTCTTTGACATCGTTCCTCTCTCAGTCTCGAGGTCCCTCAGATCTTCGAGTAGCTTCTGAAGACTAGTCATTTCTGACGTCGAAGATTCTCTGCTGCGTGTTTTTCAACACGATTTTCGTAGCTTATGGAGTAAAAAATTGTTCAACTGCCCAGCTCCTCCACCAAGTTTGTAACGAACCACCTTTGGGGGATAAAATATACCAAAAGCGGTTGGATAAGCCGCTTATTCTATCCTGGTTCGGGAGGAAGGGAACAAATTAATCCCTTTCCGATTCCTCACAAGTTCTACCTTGTTGAACGTTTACAGTAAGAATGAATCTTTTAGCTGTCTGCTACTCCTCAGGCTTTCGCCCGTTAAAAGCTGGTTGATCGTGTTGTCCCTTGAAGTTGCATCTAGAAGTGGTGATTCGGGTTTACACCCGGATTGGCAATTCGAGATGATGATGTCGATAGAATTTCCGTTCTTCCCAATAAGTGTAAAGAAATTACACTTCGCAACTTTTTACTATTCATAACAATTTATTTTCAGAATGTACAGAATTTGGCCACAATTGGGCATACTCTCAGTGTCAGAGTAACAATTCAAAAAGTGCTTTGCTTAACATGAAATACGCGGCCTTTTATACCCAAAAAGAGCATACTGAGAACACTTTCTCAGTATTTTCTGATTGGACAAAATCGAAATCAAAAACCAAACTGGCCAATCAATGTGATTGACCAGTGGTCACCAAAATATAGAAAGATGATTCATTCTAATTAAAGACAAACTTAAAATAGAAAAGCACAACCCCATTGACTTAATGCTACTGCTTATCAGGATGATCTCTTTGTATTAAGGGGTGGGACTTGGAGGAAAAGAGACCCAAGACCCAAAAGGTGACCCAGGACAGGAAATTGGGATCGTCAGCTGTTAGAACTAGGTATGGTGATGTCTACCAGGCAAATTGTGGGATCATTTTCACTGTCTGGCAGTGGAAGAGTGACAAACACTTCTGTTGTACCTCCCAGGTCATATTCGGACATGTGTTGGGCGAGTGGGTCTGTGGCTAGCTACACATACAAGCCCATCACCTAGTCCCACCACATTAATGTGGCAACCTGGTCTGCTCAATTAAAAAATGTTGATAGAGCAGACAAACATTATGGTCGTGTGCCTGGCAGCCTACAGTAGGCTGCTGGGACGGACTCTATATTGGAGCAATTAGGCTTCTCCCCCATTGAGTTCAATGGGTGAGAGGTTAGAAATGGGTGAGAGGTTAGAAATGACCACTGTCCACCTCCAGGCAGAGCTGCTTAGAGGTATTAAATGGCTAGGTCAGCCATTTATCTGGGACAGTGTTGGAGACAAGGGACCTGGGAACTTCACTGCTGGAGGTCGAAGTGACCTCCACTTTCTGCATGCTATTGCCTTGTTGGCCTGGTGGCCTTTGTTTTTTGACCTCCATTGCTCTTTAGAGCAATGGAGGTATATAGGATCATGCAAGAAAAGGGGCAAAAAAGGATGGCTGTGTGTGTGTCCGGAACCCGATTTAGTGGGTCGAACAGCTTAAGAACGGAATGAGATAAAGACATTTTTATTGATTCCGTGGGTCAATATGATGCTCCTGATAAAAAATTAGAAAATTTTACCCAGGGGTTATTTTTTTATGAATTTTTTAGAAACAAATTTTGAGTTTTTGGTCATAATTTTTTGTGGGTCAAACAACTCAAAAACGGGGCCACCTACAATAAAATGTCATCAGACCTAAAATGATGTACACATTCTGACGATGAAACTCGAAAAGAGCGATTTGATATATAAAATTTCGATTTTTCAAAATCGTAATTTTTTTTTCAAAAAATCGATATTCTTCCTCTTTCCAATTGTAGCATTAGAAAGGGGGGACTTTTCCATTATTTAGGAGGGGTGTTCCTTTTTATGTTCTGTTATAATTTTTGTATATTAGAATACATGTGACATTTTCATTTTAACCCCATATTATTACAAATGAATGACGCATGCGCATCACATGTAACTATGTCATGTACATGAGTACATACATGTGTGTTTATCTATATACACATGCGCACATGTGTTTACATGTGTGTACACATGCACACAAGTGTGTACGTGTGCGTACACATGCACACAAGTGTGTACGTGTGCGTACACATGCACACAAGTGTGTACGTGTGCGTACACATGCACACAAGTGTGTATGTGTGCGTACACATGCACACGTGTGTACGTGTGCGTACACATGCACACAAGTGTGTACGTGTGCGTACACATGCACACAAGTGTGTACGTGTGCGTACACATGCACACAAGTGTGTACGTGTGCATACACATGCACATACGTGTGTAAATGTGCATATGCATGAGCACACTTGTGTAAATGTGCATATGCATGTACGCACGTGTTCATGTGCGTACTCATGCGCACACATGTAACAATGAAAAAAAGTTGGTTATTTGATATATGAAAGCATATATTAAAGCAATGGAGGTCTATAGGGTTCCTTGAATAACTTGTTATATTGTATATTGTATCTTGGCTGGTCAAGTGGGTCAAGTCAAGTAATTACAACTACTGCTTAACTGTTAGTGGTTATTAAAAACATCCTTTTATTTATTCACTACAACCGGTGTTGTCTTAATTGGGGAGTTACCACGGGGAGGGGGATTCTGAGGGAAATTCACCATCTTTGTCCGTCGTGTTTCGGCCAGTGCTCGCCTCGGCTCCTCGTCGTGGCGACATTTTACCATCATGTTCGGTGAGGGAGGATCCCGGGAGTTGATGCTAGTCTGGGAAACTATGCGGACGGCTGCTATGGGTGTGATTCTGTCCCCGTTTAAGGAGCCTTGTGAGTTGGTCAATTTTTCAGGTAGTATTGTGGCGGACCGGTTGGGTCATTACATAAGTCAAACAGAACCATGAACCATGTGGATGACCAGCAACACTGGATATCTCTCACAACTGAACACATTGACATGGTTCATGTATGGTGGTATGTTAACTACCCATGGTAGATAATACCCACGGTATTGGTACCCCTCCATTCCTGACTGGTCCTACCACAGATAAAGTAAGTTATTCAAGAAAACTCCTTTTCTTGAATAAGGAGAATGGGCCCCAATACACCATTACTCAGGTTAGCTGGCCAATTTTTCCAATCCTAGGGCCTCAAATACTCCTATGCTAGAACTCACAAAGAGTGTTGTACTTTCACCGGGATTCATGAGACCATGTTTGGGCAGAACCTCTGCCCAGGTAAGCCATCATCCAAAGGTACAGGCGAGTTCACCTAGTGGAGCATACCCACTGATCAGACCCATAGGCCCAATACCATGACCACCTTCTGAGAGGATGGAAGCTTGCCGACCAGCACATTGCACATAATTTGTCCATCCATCTGCACCACCCTGACTTGGAGTTTATTGTCCGGCTGGTTCTTGGCCAGGACCCACCCAATTCTGTTTCAGCACTCCTGCATTTGGACCAATAGGATGTACTAACTGGAAATGTTGGATCACCCATCCTCTCACACTTATCTTTCTTATCTTCTTTTTCTTACTCTGAGAGGAAGGTTTGCCATTGTTTGAGGTTGACCACTCAACACTCGAAGACTTACTGGGTCGCTCAGACTTTGGCAGGTGGTTAACCCCCATAGTCTTTGTGGACTGGCTCCCCGAAGGCTTACTGGCCATCGCTGTTTTCACCTTCGGGATGGCTTCCATAGCTGATGGGGTGACCCTAGCTGGTTTAGGAATAAACTGGAAATTAACTCCATGAAGTAGTTTCACTACTTTGGTGGCAGGAGTCAGGTGACTTGTAATTACCCGACGGGTTCATTACAATAACCCACGGCAAATTTCCCTGAAACACCTGCCAAGGCTCTAATGGGGCGGGACTGAACACATAGCTGCTCCATACGATGATATTGTAGGGTCGGCTACCATGAAGCCACAACCAACGCCAAACGCCAACGCCACAAACAACACAAACAGCTGACACAACGAGAAACCACAGTGGAACGGCGGTTGTGCAATGATGCTTTCTTCCTGTTTTTTCCTTACTTGGTTTTCCAGGTTTGGAGTCATTACCCCCCATAGAGGTAAGGAATAGGAGTCACTTTTGCGGTATGTTATTTTAAAAGACTTAGCGGGAATCCTGTTTTGTTTTATTCCACAAATAATATGGAGCCTAGCTGCTCATCTCACCGGCAGATTTGCAAGCGGCAAATTAATGGCTAAAATACCCTCAGCCACTAATCCAGGCACCTCGATAGAATTCTGTTTGTCATCTGCCTTTTATAGGCAGACATGGTCAAATTCCATGTGAGAAGACTTGGACAGAAAAGAGCTGTTAGGGTGTGACTCAATAAGACTTATTTGTTGTCTCTGGCCATTTATTACCAGGCATTCTGCCATTATCTCCCATGATGGTTACCTCTCTATGACAGAGGTGATGCCCCACCCAGGGATACTTCTCTGGCTGAACTCAAACTGTTTTCCAGCCGTCAGTCCATTCCTTGGAAGAAGCTTTTTGAACCTCAAATGCCTGTGGCCTCCATGGAGCCTTACTAGCATCAGTAGGCTGTGCAGCCAAGACAGTTTTAGCACTGCTGTGACTCCATTTTCCTCCAACATGTCTCCTGGTTTGGTTTTAGCCTCGTAGGGTTTCATGTTGTTTGTGAAAACTGTCCCACATTTTTCGACCATACTCATCCATGACCCGTCCCTCATAGACCTTGTCAGAAAGCTGCCGAACCACCATACTGAGGTTGACTTTCTATGCCAAAGCCCATTTCTTGCATTGGCCTTGTTTCCCAGCCATGTCCCTTATCCGGACTCATATCGGGCAGTACAAGGGCAGCTTAACGAGTCCTTGTGGCTCTTCTCTCTCTGCTGAGTGGTTGCCAATTTTTGGCACAAATGCTCATCCATGGCATGCTGAGTCATGCATATCACACACTGGATCATCGGGAATGAGGTTATCGATTCCCATCCGAGGCTCACGGCCATACAGCAGCTCTTACATAGAGGCATCTGAACTCTCCTATACAGAAGTTTTCTAGGCCCACATGGTGGGCTGCATTTTATCTCACCAATTACATTTCTCCTTGAGAAGATCAAGGTATTGCTTAATGGTTTCCATCATGGTCTTCTTAGAATGTTCTGTAAGCTAGTTAGCTTGCAAATGGTATGCCGTCATGTAGTGATGCGCTATATTATTGTGCTCCCTGATCCTTGAAATTTTGCTGGAGAACTGGTACCCACTAGTATAGTAGTTTTTTCAGCTTCTCACCAGCCACCGCTCTCAACTTGGACAGTTTATCCACTAGGGCAACCTCCATGGACTGAGCTGTGGCTACACCTTTTCCTGTTTACAAGGTAATGGTTGTATCTGATGTTCTTAAATCAGATATCATAAGTGCTGCTGTTGTCTGCTTCACCTAGCTATTCCTCCAACCTTCCGATGGGGTTCTATAAGAAGCAGTTGTCCAGAGTCAGCATGCTCTACCAGACACAGAAACTACCTTCGATTCATGAGCCCAGTCCATACGTTCTCTATCAGTTGCATGGAACAAACCGCCCCACTCCTAATCAGAGAACAGGTCTGAGGAAACTCGGGTAGAACGATGTCCACCCACCTATCTACCTTTACAGGCTCTGACTTTGGTGGTATCTGAGGACAATGGGCACACGCAAGCAGTGATTCCATGACTTTGTGAAATTTTTCTAAAGCCTCAATCTGCTCTTTGGTGAGCCGTGCACTGTCCCGTGATGCCTGAAGACATTCGACTGTCAAAGTGGCACAAAGTTCATCTAAATTTGCCATCCAGAGATCTTCCTGGAAGAATAACACATGTTATATCAACCACCAGAAGCACAGGGAGCCACAAGAAGCTAGGGCTACACCTAAAATCTCTTTGTCTTCCCCTCAACGAGAAGCTGGGTGTTGATTGATTTATCATGGATTTTCAACTCCCCATAAACTGTACAACTGCCTCTATCGTTATGAAGTACCTCCTCAGCCCATGCATAAAGGAGGGTAGATTAACCTTCTGCACCAGTAACTCCATCCCCCATGCCACTGACATGTTCATTACTGAAATCTTATCCCCAGTGTCTGCAATCATCTCTACCAGGTGAGCATTCAAAGACACCAGCATTTGAGGTGATCCAACCAACCATGCCCAGCTTTAACATTCCCAAGCCTCATCCATTTTTCGATTTGCATGGATGTTATAATGGGATGATCAGGGGTCTGGGTACCCACCTCACTGACCAGAGGCTTCCCAGGCCTAGATGGAGGTATGAGTGCACCATTACACTCTGGCCTCACAATAAATTACCCAACAGCTTACCTATGCTCAGCATCACACAACTGGGGGCATGCCAGTTATCTAATTGGGCTACCACGGCATCTAACGCAGTGCATGGCTTAGGGAACTATTGGAAAAAGTGACCAAATGAAAATTTATAAATTAAAAAAAATTGATTTATTCCATTATAGGCTATCTAATCTACAGGTTTATAATATTTTTTAAACTTTAAAAAATTGTCACTGCTTCTCCTGTAACATGGCATCTTTGGTTTGTACATCACTGGAAAGGAAATGTAATGAACTTTCATATAAGATAACTAGTTTTTTTGTAGGTGGACCACCACAGGGAAAAAATCAGGGTCAAAGGTCACCAAAATTGGGTTTTTTTGAAGTTTAGACTAATTTTTTTATTATGTTGCAGTCATAGTTCAATCAAAGTAGTAGTACCACATACTAGAGGAGACCCAATTGTATAATTGCAAAAAATATGAATTCTGACCTTTGACTGTAACACAGCCTAAAACAGGTTCAAATTTGAACAAAATGTTAAAAATTGAACATGTAATTTGACACCCTAAATTTTGAAATTATGAAAAGATGATTAAGTACCCTTTTCTTCCCACTGTTAAGACATTTATTGTGAGCTAACAAATGTTGTCCTATCTTTAGTAGTTTCTGAGTTACCATTTTTTGCATTTGCATCATTTTCAGCAAAACAGTGAAACTTCAAAAGGCCAATTCTCCAAAAATTATGGCCCAATTTTAAAACAAAAAAGTTAGAGTATTTTTTATGTTCTAATTGTGTTGTGATTTTTTACATTAAGATCTGAGATGAGTGGGCAACACCTTTGGGTGATTTAGTGTGGAATAGCTCTATTGTAATTTAAAAAGATATTTTTGTTTTTCACTTTAAAGTTATAGTTTTTGCGTTTTACGTTCATTTTGCTATGTGAGCTTTTGATGTCGACCTCCTAATTTTACCCACTTGTAGATGGTGTTTTCTGCAACTCGTTCCTTCTGATCGTGCGGTGACTGCACGAAGAAGATTAGAGTCACAGAAGTGGTTGGATGGCAATTGATTGCAATCATCCTCCTGCATGGGGGTGAAATCTGTGCAGAAGGATGGTGGCCATCTTTCCTCGTAAACGCTGATATACATCTTCTCCTGTTGTGCTTACCAATAGAAGATGTTGTAGCTGCTTCAGGATTGTATGTCTCCTGCCTTATGGTGTCTCCGGCCTCTGTAGAGAAGTGATTAGTTACCAAACATAGAGACAACACTGTTTTCCATTATAAACACTTTTATTCATCCTTATACGGAAACACTTAGTTTATAAGGATGAATGTTGAATATCAAACTTGTGTCCTCATGCCCATGATGTGATACGGATAAATATCCACATAGTACAAAAGAGAGCAAAGACAAGGACAAGGAACAAAGAGGAACACGGTCCTTTTATACCTTGGACCTGTGTACACCTATGAGGTGTAACCAGGTCCAAGTGACCATGATCCTAAGTGTATCACTCCGCCACTTTGATGTGCATCAGAAGTGTGAGTCCGAGAGGAGGGAGGGACAAGCGGGAGTTGTTTACCCCCAGGCTATGGTTTTGGCAGGAACGGGAGTTGCTGGGTGTTACATACCTCTCAACTTTGCTTGGAGTACATCCTCGTACTCCAGCCAAAGGGGGAAGACGAAGTTACGCAAGCAGGACCGCATGGGTGGATGTGGACGCACCTTGTACAGAGGTATATTTAAAAGAGGGCACTGGTACAAAAGTGCTAGTGTCCTCTAACGTATAAAAAAGGCTGAAAACTGAAAGAAATACACAATTAGTGTTACAATTAAAAGTTTGCCAAGAAGTGAACACCTGTTAAAATATGGTACATTTGGGAAACGAAACAGAAAGTGATTATAACACATTTTATTTTATATGGAATTTTTCGATTGTACCACCCGGCCGGGTGGTAGCCCCACGAGTCATGGGGCAGCGCAGCTATCCCTGTTGCGGAGGGTGGTGAAGGTCCTGGCTCCATGAGTCCGTAGAGACTGGACTCATCGATGAGAGGCGGCAGCAGAGCCACTGACCCTGGTTGTCCGGCAGGTCCCGGTGGAAGATATTATGAATATCCCGGTCCCCGATGATCTTCCTAGAGGATCGCTTGTTGTGTAGGAGGGCCCAGGTGGCGTCCCACAGAACGGCTATCCTGTAGCAGGGGTCCGGTTCCGGGATGTGAAGATGACCCGTGCGGAAGGTCTTTCCGTTCTGGAGCCTGAAGACGGAGTTAATGAAGGCCCCAGAAGGGCGGACGTGGCTGTGTCGATGGCGTCCCCGGCAAAGCTCAGGGTTTCTGCGATCCCCCGGTTCGGGAACACGATCGTGATGAGGATGCTCGCCTGGCGGGAGAGTCCATGGAGAGGTCCAGTCGAGAGAACCCTTCCTTCAGGACGAAGTGTCCCACGTAGAGGGTGTTGGCAGAGCATACTTCGCGCTGCCAAGTGACCCACCGGTTATTGAGGAGCTCGCCGGAGGCTTCACGGAATGGACGATCCAACGGTAACCGCCCCACAGTAGTCCCAGTAGGGGGTACTGTGGGCGGTGCGGCTGGTCGTTCTGGCTCTGAGGCTGCAGGAAGTGCAGGCCTCTCATTTGATATGCCCATAATGGGCCTAGCGTGGCACAAGGTGGCACAATTGCCTGTGATAAACTAGTTTAATTTTGTTACTATTATCCCCTCCCCTCCCCAAACGACGCGCATGCGCACACCAGAGAAAATGAAACATTTTCTCTGGTGTGCGCATGTGCGTCGTGTGTTCCTTTTTTACTCCTTTCATTTCAATTTCAGTCACCCCTCCCACTGTTGTTCCCCTCCACGTTTTTCTCTCTCCCCGCTTTACACTTTCCAACCTCCCCCCCCCGGGCCCTCTCCAATTTAATATCATGGGGTTCTTTGATGGGGAGTGTGGAACATATAGTTGACCTTGAGAAAAAAATCGGTTCATTCATTTAAATTTAAATTTATATAAATCCCGACGTGCTTCAAGGTATCAGTGTTAGATCAGGACACACAGATAGACGGGGCTTAATATATACATAATAACTAGTGGGGTAACCTGTCATAAATGACGGGAGCAAAATTCACAGGCAATTGTGCGCATGTGCATCGTTTGTTCCTTTTTTACTGTTTTCATTTCAATATCAGTCACCCCCTCCCCCTTTTTTCCTCCCTCCACATTTCTCTCCCCCATTGCCAAAAACTGATGTATTGATGTTTGTATGTGTTGTATTTTAGATCGACTCACAGTTCCAGCCCACAAACGATCACGTTTCGTTGGTCTTGGAGGTTTCAATTTAAAGAAATTAATGTCTGAAACTGGGGTTCAACTTTCTCCTATTGATGACCAGACGTACAATGTCTTTGCTCCCAACCATATTGCAATGGAGGAAGCTAAAGAAATTATTGAAGAACTTTTGGTTGAAGAGGTGAGATCTAACATCAGTAAGATAGTAATAGTTAATTATTTGACAGGTATTTTTGTCTCGTTTGTTGTGTAGAAGGAACCAGTGCTGGAGTTTGGTGCCATATACACTGCTAAAATTGTTGAAATAAGGTTTGATATAAGTTTGTTTTATTTTTGAGATGAAGTGATTGATTTTTTTTTACTGTATAGAGAAACAGGTGTTTTGGTCACTTTTTATGCAAATATGCAGCCAGCATTAGTTCACAATTCACAGCTCGATCAAAGGAGGATAAACCATCCTAGTTCAATAGGACTCGAAGTTGGCCAGGAAATTCCAGTGAAATACTTCGGTAGAGATCCAGTCAACGGACGAATGAGATTGTCTCGTAAAGTTCTTCAAACTGTCGCTTCATCGGTAGTTCAGAATCTGGGACACAAATAAACTTCAAGAAAAGCTTTGGATAGAAAAGGATCGAACCAGAAAAAAACATTTCAGGCGGTTCATTTAGTTTTCAAATAAGTTTATTTGCTCATTTAATAAAACTAGAATAACTAAAAAAGTGTGTTTGAACTTTTACATGTTTCTTTGATAAATGACAAAATAAATCAGACATCATAAAATTAAATATATAACTATATATGGCATGGCCAAATTACAAAATTTGAAATTATTCTTAAATTATCACATTGCTTCCAATGATTGTGACCTTATAAGCCATAAAAGAATTTAAACAAATTAAAAAAAATAATTTAAATAATATAATTATAAACTTTTTAAATATACAGTAGAATGCAAAAAATAGGATTGTTGGTCCCTCTCATTTTTGTAAGTTTTGTAAAATTAGTTCAAAGGTCTGCTAAACTAATGAACTTCCATGTAAAAACAAGTTAAATGAGTTTACCACCATCTTTGACTTAAAATCAAGAAGAATATGTATGACTTTAAATTAGTTTCTTGCTGATCATTGAAATTGACAAGTAATTCAGTGATAATCAATCTTTTGTAATTTTCATTTCTACAATTAAACTGTTTCAATAGCTTTTGACAAATGTACAACTTGTAATAAGTTAATTGGTGAAGAAAGTTTAAACTAAAACTTGTTTAATATTGATTGTTTCTTTGATCAACCTTCAAACCAACTTCTTTTTTTAAAGATATGTTCATTATCCTTTCACTTTTTCAAATGAAAATCATGAACAGCAAAAAATAATTAAAAATGTGTTTAGAGATTTTTTATAACAATTGGTCAATATGAGCCCTACAATACGTTGGTTTGTAAATTATAGGCTTAGTGTAATGTATATTATATTTTGAAGGTGTCACCTGAAGATTTTGAAGAAATATTATTAACGGTACAGTCCATAGGGGCCTAATCGTGCTTATAACCTATAAAAAGTTGAACGACTGAAAAACTTACTACAGCTCACATGTGCAAAAACTTTAAAAACAAGTTTTTATTTTTTGCGTTTGAGCAAAAAATAGTTCGGAAAAATGTTTTAAGAGTTATGTTGCTAATAAAATGGCAAACTATGCTCTTAGATAAATTAAACTTGACAACTAGATTTTTTTTAAAAAAAAAAGGTTGTTGAAAATGTTAAATCTTGTAAACGCATTTTTTATCTTCATAAAAACAGGGCCCTCACAGTGGAACATCAACTGAGGATGAACAAGTGTGGTTGACAAATGAAAACATTTTGTTATGCAGTATCAAAATTCTGACCTTCCTTATACAAACGTATCTTTCTTACAATGTCTGTTTTAATGCAACATGTAACGGCTAACTGCATATGATTACTGATGTGTTGAGAGGATACATTGATGGGGTAGCAACTAGGCCATTCAAAACCATTTGAGGGAACAAATCGATCTACCGTGAGCAGCAAGCCAGGTATACTTAACCAGAGCAATACACATGTTTCAAAGAAACTAATTAGCACTAATGAAGCAGGGCACTATGTGGAAATTAAAACATCACTTGGCTAGATAACGAAATAAGTAAAGATTTATTCGGTAGCATTGCAGTATAAAGGACAGCATATATTGAACGGGTGGTATAACCCGTATTGAGGGTAAAATAGTGAAAAAATCCAGCACGTGCAAAACATTAAAACGTGCACAAAAGTTAAATTTACGTGAAGGTCGTCTACGGGCATTTTAAAGTTACATTTAGCCTATTTTAACATGACAGAGGCCCCACAAGCCCCTTCGAAAGCTCTACACAAAAGTAATGTCACATGTAAACTCGTTTATATGTGCAGAGATTACACGCATTTCAATTTTGTAAAATCTTGTGTACTTCTTTCTGCATAACAAATATGCAATCCTCTATCAAAAATAACCACATTTACGGTGTTTTCACCTTGAAAATGCTAATTTTAATCATTCTCTTCAAATTCCTTGTAGCTTGCTGTGAATATTTTACCTAAAATGAACAGTTGTGTGCATAAATGACACTAATGATTTTTCAATGAATATTGTACTATATTTTTTTAATTGAATACCTACTTTTCTATAAGTTAATATGCAAATAATAATTAACAAACTTCTCAGAAAAACAAATCGAAGTTAGTTTTAGTCAATATTTGCACCCTAAAAGGTCCTTTAAGGTCTATTTATACAGCAGGTACGTAACAATCATTTAATGAGCACGACACGAACCCAAAAAAGACTATTTATATATTGCACGTGGGGAGACAGAGACGAGACTGGACAAAGACTTCAGAATGACTCATGGCAAAAAATCGTTTAGATAAAATGATGCTGACAAGTCTTCGTTCTAAAAATCGTGCACATCGAACAGGGATTACATAACAAACGAGAACAAGAACTGAAAAAAATTATGGTTGTCAATGATAGTTGAGCGAGACTTGTCCATAGAACGGACGAGCTCGGTGTCAATATAAACAGTGTTAAAAACCCTACAACAATATCAACCAGGATCATGAATGAGATTAAGACATGCCAACTTATTTGCACGTGCAAGATACACGCATTAAAATATAAAAAGTATACTTATTGTGGCATAACAATGGAAGAAATAATCATAGAGAAGAAGTGGAGCAGGTTAGGGCTGAGGAAATTGTTCAGGCATTGCGAAAAATGAAGCTAGGGAAGGCTTTAGGGCCAGATGGGATACCAGTAGAGGTGTGGAAGGTCTTGGGGAATGTTGCCATTTCCTGGCTCACAAAGTTATTCAATAGATTGGCTATGGGGGATAGAATGCCAGGTGCATGGCGGGACAGCTGGTTAGTGCCTATTTTCAAAGGGAAGGGTGATGTTCAGGAATGTGGGAACTATAGAGGTATTAAATTGATGAGTCATACGATGAAGCTTTGGGAGAGAGTAATTGAAGCTCGACTACGGGGTAAAACTGCAATTGGGGGAAGTCAGTTTGGGTTTATGCCAGGAAAATCCACAATGCACCCTATTTTTGCCGTAAGGCAAGTTATTGAGAAGTTTCGGGCTGCCAAGAAAGAGTTACACATGGTATTTATAGATCTAGAGAAAGCCTATGACAGAGTACCACGGACGTTATTGTGGGAGGTCTTACAGAAGAAGGGGGTGGGTGAGAGTTATATAGATATGGTGAGGGACATGTATAGGGATGCACGGACAAGCGTTAAGACTGCCTGGGGGTTCTCTGACAGTTTTCGTGTTAGGATTGGTGTGCACCAGGGCTCAGCACTTAGTCCATATCTATTTATTTTGGTCCTGGATGCGTTACTGGCAGGGGTGAGGCAGGAGGTCCCCTGGTGTATGCTGTTTGCAGATGACGTAGTCTTAGTTGGGGAATCCAAATTGGAACTCGAGATAAGGTTAGAGGAGACTAGGAATGCCTTGGAATCAAAGGGGTTGAAAATAAGTAGGGCAAAAACGGAGTACATGAAATTTCAATGGGATGGGAAAGAACAGTTGAATGAGGGGATTAGACTTGGGGACAGTTTAATGCAGCAGGTGCATGACTTCAAATATTTAGGATCTGTGCTGCAAGATGATGGGAGCTTAGACTTAGACATCACAAACCGGATAAAAGCAGGTTGGCATAGGTGGAGGCAGGCTAGTGGGGTTTTATGTGACAGGAAGTTACCTATAAAATTGAAGGGAAAGTTTTATAGAACAGTAGTCAGACCAGCTATGTTGTATGGGTCAGAATGTTGGGCAATCAAGAAGGTGCATGAGGATAGAATGCAGGTAGCTGAGATGAGAATGCTAAGGTTTATGAGTGGGGTGACCAGAAGGGATAGGATCAGAAATGATTTTATTAGGGGTAGTGTAGGGGTAACAAATATAGTAGAAAAGATGCAGGAAAATAGGCTGCGGTGGTTTGGGCATGTCCTCAGGAGTGGAGAAGATGGGCTGCTGAGACAGGCAATGAACTTAGACCTGGGAATAAAACGGGGTAGAGGAAGACCCAAGCAAACCTGGGATGTGGTAGTAAAACGGGATATGGTGGCATGTGGGGTCACTGGGGGCTTGGTGCAAAATCGGAACGAGTGGAGAGTTAGAACCAGCAAGGCCGACCCTGCTGCTCGCGGGATAAGGTACAGGAAATGATGATGATGATGATTGTGGCATAACAATCATGTATTCATAAAATAACAAAAACAACTATTAGCATGCACAACGATTAGCATGCACATTTTTATTAAAACCGACTTTAACACGTTTTTTTCTGGAAAGTTTCTTTATTATTTGCTTATTAATTTATATAAGTTATTAATTTAGAGTAATAGGTATAAAATAAGGTGGAATAATAAGGTTTGTTGTCTGGGAGTCCGTGCACCCAGACACCCCCTAATATGCCTAATTTTATACCAATATTGGGCCTTACTGTA
The DNA here is from genome assembly GCA_036925085.1 of Brachycybe producta. Classification (NCBI taxonomy): domain Eukaryota; kingdom Metazoa; phylum Arthropoda; class Diplopoda; order Playtdesmida; family Andrognathidae; genus Brachycybe; species Brachycybe producta. Next base: position 8,397,557 of record JAUPFP010000003.1, read on the forward strand.
CGGGACTACTTACTACGTGTCGATATATGTCCTCCTACCAAGGCTCCACATATTTGAGAAACACGACTTAAACGACCGTATGTATAGGGTCGTTTATGTCCTGTATGACATCCCATATAAACATGATTTTATTTCTCATTTTGACACTGCACGTATACCAACATATCTCTGCTCCACTAAACTAGGAGGGTTATAAAATGTCGATATAACTTATTGGTTGGTTTAAGTCCCATATGAACACACATCGCAAAATGATACAGGATAGAAGTTCAATTAAAAGAACGTGATTGGGATAAAATACTGCAGTTTTGAGAAAATGTATATTTTTGAGGCAAATATTTTTCAGGAGAAACGTTATGAAACTAGAAACTAGAATTGTAAGTGATAATGGTAAAAGTTTTTTCACAATTGATATCTTCAAAAATAATCTTTCTATGATAGTTTGAAAAAGGCAAAAATAGTTTTTCATAAAATCTTAATGAAAAAACTTAAAAACGGATATTTTTCAAAAATCTTTTAGTGTAATCTTTTACCATTCTAGTTTTGAAAACAATTTGAGTTTGTTCATAATGTTGTTTCTAAAAAAAATCTTACTTGACGTTTTTGCGTTCTAATTTTAGAAAACCGTTTATGAAGCACAGCATTAGCCACTGCAGTAGCGCCGTCTGGAGGGACAAAAGCAAAATAAATATCTATTCAGTCACCATTAAATCAGATTTTTTCATCTCTTTAAAATTTCGTAAAATTGTACTTATGACAGTGTTGAATCCATTTATTCGCCTGTTAAGCACATTGTAACAAGTTAATTTCATAAAAATTCGCTTCAAAAATACGAAAAATTTTGAAAAAAAAGTTTAAAATGTCATTTTAAATCAATTGATTTTAACGGTGTTACAAATTTTTTTTAATTTAAATCACAATTTTGCATTCTGAGTAATTTCCTAAATATTCTAAAATAAATCACACATAAAATAAGTGACCTGCTCCCAGTTAAACAAATAGTGGTCCCCAATTTGAGAAAGACAAACTAATGCCATGTGATTACTGGGATGGGTGGCTACTGATTATACGAGCTCATATATGTGGGATGAACGATACTAATGAGACAGTTGGAATTTAATGAGTAATATCACATAGTGTAAAAAATTCAAATTGTTTACAAAATTAGAATGGTAGAAAATTATACTAAAAGTAGTTTTCATGGCAATATCTTAAAAAAACATTTTACCGTTTTATCAATTAGTTTCACCTTTTTCAAACAATCATAAAATATTTAATTTTAAAGATATCATCACAAAAATACCTTTAGCAACATCACAAATTGTTCTAGTTTTGAGTTTTGTTGTTAATGTTCCTATAAAGCAAAAGTTTGCTTAATGATCCTAATTTTAGGGGTTGGGGTGTATTCAGCTATCCAGCCCCCTTCCCCCTTATGCAATGCGTCAAAAGCCGTGAGCCATTTGTGCGGTTGTGGGATTACTGGGATTGATAGTATTTAAGGATACGCACAGACAGTGCCTCAAACCTAATTTAATGGTAGTGAATTTTAACACTATAGGAAATCTCTAGTACACATGTTACAAAATAAAAAAAAATGAGGTTTGAAACATGAACTAATGTCAACATAGCAAAATTGAAATCCTAAGGTGAGATATACGGTATATAGTGTGTGTGTGTGTTATTGATCAGGTTCACTCTGCGGAGAAAGAGGATTGGGCGAACTTTTGCCGTCTGCAGTGGAATGCAGGTAGGACAGAATAAAATACGCAACATCATAAGAATTCCAATAAGCTGTGTGTGACGTTAACGCAGATATGTAGCTGCTCTCCAAATTACCCTCACGAAGAACGAAGTCCAAACGATGTTCTAGTTCTATGAGAAGTAACATAAACAATCAATTCAATAAACAAAAACCTATCATAAACAACGATTAAATAATAATACCGATGAGTTCCAGAGAATCCTCCAAAATAGCACTAGAGCTTTGCGGCACATCGGCAGTATCTTGTGTTGGAGAAAGATCCAAAGATGGTTCTCCTACATCAGAATCTTCTATAGCCTGGAGCATTTTCATCTGCATTATTTGGGTAGGTGAAGAATTAGACAACGGTATGACGCTCTTACGACGCATGAAACTCGGCAAAAAATAGGAACTCCAGCGACCCTCTGCAGTAACACCTACCAAATGTAAAGTATTTTGAAAACGACCATAAAGCGTTTTGGTCACGGACTAGCAGCACATACCACGAACAACTTTATTCGGCGATACATTCGTCGAATCGGATGCATCGTCGGCAGGCGGACTGTGAGGTCTTTTGTCTAACGTTTCTTGAGGTAGATACTCTGTCTTTAGCAATTCATAAGGCACTTTGTCCGCTGTTCCATAGTAGTAAATTGGAAGTGGAAGAATCGACGTGTAGTGCTTCAAAATCAGAGGCTCCAGGCGATACGCCTAGCAGATGAAAAAAGAAAAAGAAACATTCAATTTAAACAATTGTTTTTGTAAAATAAATCCTTTACTACTTGTTACCTTTTTCCATATTTTTTTTAACAATTTCTATTAGGTCGGATTGATTTTAATGAAACTAATTTAAATCAATTATTGACTTTTCATTAAAATCAACATGATTTAAATCAGTGTTTCTTAAACAGTGTTCTGTGGAACTCTAAGGGTTTGTGAATTACTCGTTCGGGATCCAAAATAATACTTATGCACTTAAGCAACGTTCCTTAATTCCTTTCGTTCAGGAGGCTACAATACAAAGGTCAATGCCAGCCTTTTCCATAATTTTGTTGTTAGAAATCATATCCTTAACATTTTATATATGAACTCCAATACAGGAACGACCAACCAACCACACAGCATTTTGCAGTAGGAGGCCAGGCCAGTCGATATGAAATTACTTATAGTACCTTGTTTCTCAATTAACTTTTCCAAAATAATAATCTCAATCTTAAGCAAAAAAAATAAAGCGCCATTAGCTTCTAATGAAGGCACACCGACCACTTTTGGTGGTCAATTTAGACTGAAAAATGTTGTCGCATGTGGGTAGGCCATAGCTATCGAAAGCAAACCAGACAATGGCACACAAGCGACAACTAGACTTCGTTATTTACCATCTCTGTCACTAAATTGCACAACAAACTAATCCTTTTTGTTTTCTTCACTTCTTTCTACACCAACAAATTCTTTGCAGCTCACAACAGTTTGTTGTATCTCTTAAGTCAAGTCATCCAAATGTTTCTATATTTATTAATATGTTAAGGTTATCCCGGTCTGGTATACTAATCGAGGTAGTGAATATCTCAAACTACCATGTTTTATCCTTTACAAAAACCTACCTATTCTACTTGAGATGTCATCTCGAAATATTGAGATAGTTTCGTAAATGTCCTAAAAGGCTGCGTAGGCTTAAATTTACATTTTCAGCACATTTGTTCTTCTCCTCCTGGCGTTATAGTTGAGTTCGACAAGCCCGATATTTTACTAATCTATCTATTTTGAGAAAAAATAATGGCCGTTTTTAAATCTCAACTTGAACAAAGCATAGCTCAGCTCATAATAAAGTTTGTCGATTGAAAAAAAACCACTACAATGTTCAAACTTTTGTCAACTTGTGTCTAGTCTAACTATCCTCTAAGACACAAGTTTATTTCTGGCTTGTTGATAAAAATTCAGAATTCTTGCCTGTTCTCCCAGACTTGCCTTGTATAATCTAGACAATATCGTGTTCAGGGATACATTTGAACAATTCATTGTGAGGCTCAAATGTGTCCTGCAACTTATAAGAAGTGCAGGACTGAAACTCCACCCTCAAAAGAGTATCTGTGGATTTGAGTATGTGCACTACATAATGGATATCATCCTCAAGAATAGTTTATGGCCAGACCATAGGAAGGTGGTTGCCATCTCCGAATTGGCCGCTCCCACTAATTTGAAGGAAATAAGGCGATTATTGAGAATGGTCGGGTTTTACCAGCGGTTCGTGAACTTCGCCCACGTTGCTAAACCCCTAACTGAAATAACAAAAAAAGAGCTGCCAATTCAAGCGGATGGTAGAACAAAGAGGCTTCACTTGAACAACTAAAACAAATCTCACTACAGTGCCAGACTTGGCAGTATGCGAACCAAAATGCGAAGATCACGATGTATACAACATTACAGATGAATCAGGATATGGAATTGGAGCCATTTTCTATCAAAGCTAAAAAACCCTGCAGATGTTGAGGCGTCTCGTTTGTCACTGACTGCTACCACCAATGGAGGATTTGCCCATGTTACCGGTCCCTTTTGGGGTTGGCAGATGTTCACCCCGAGAAACCAAATGTCGCTTCAGTACGCAGACTATCACCAGGATTTCGTCTACACCACCATTTTGGTGGTTGGCCCAGACCAGGTCGTCACAACAACCAGAACCAATCCACGAATTTGACTTGCCTAACTTAGTTTGTGTTCCGTTGTGTTTGTTGGATACTAAGTTTGCCTGAAAAAAATCAGCTCCCAATGTCTACATGTATTTCCATTACTACAATCAATACATTGGCTGTCGATCTCATCCACATCGATAGACCACATCATCTCTGCCTACAGGCTACTTTATCAAAGTTGAGAAAGGGACGTTTGGAAGGAGAGAAACTCATCAGGATACTCAAAAATGTAAGTCTTTAAAGAGACCATTACCTCTAGAAAGTTTTACTTAAAATTTTGAAGACCTTTTGATTGTAAAAAAAATGATGTTTATTTTTTTTAAAAGGACCTCCTTAATTTAAAAAAACTTCAAAATAAATCAGTATTTGGTAGAAACTTGCAATTTCAGATGCACCACCAAACAACATGAATCAGACCTAAAGCAAAAAAAAGTATATTCGAAAAACATCGATATTTAAGCCTTTTGCCTGTGTTGTTGCCTCTCATTATTTTTAATTCACCATTCAAATACATGTATTTCCTATTACTTTTAATTCACCATTCAAATACATGTATTTCCTATTACTTTTAATTCACCATACAAATACATGTATTTCCTATTACTTTTAATTCACCATTCAAATACATGTATTTCCTATTACTTTTAATTCACCATACAAATACATGTATTTCCTATTCATTTCAAAGTACTATGGATTTAATTTTGGAATTATCCCCACTGCCACGTGGCTCTCGAGTTGATGTGAAAGTTGTATTGAGTTGAATATTGAGACGTTTGGGCCCGCCGCTTATTTTCGCTTTTTAGCGTTTTCATTTTTTTAGGTTTTGTAACGTCACCCTGTATTTTATTTGGCTTCTGGGCCACTTGGTACTTTTGGTACCGAGTGACCCAGATACCATATGTTTCAGATGTCATATCTTTGATTTTGACCTTTTCGTTCCCCCTCATATTTTTACTTCATCATTTTGCAGGCCTTCACCTTTCTTGGATACTTCAAGGTCTCAACAGGTGCAAACCTGCAACGCACGAGTAAGTATATTTTACACGATTCTTAGGGCAGATTTACGGACGAAAGTCCGAGAGATACAGAGATTAAAGATCCTCAAGACTGTGAAGTCTTTTGCCAGAGACTAGTGAGGACACAAAATAGACGTTAGGTCTAGTCCTCCCGGGCCAGTAGAATTAGTGACCTAGCCACTCACTATCAATACGAGTGAAAACTCGCTCGTATTAACATAAAAGAGCAGATTCTACTAACGGAAAAAGGTCCGTCACAATATATGGTGGAGGTGCGGGGTAGTTTATAAAACTTGCTAACTCGTTTTGCCCTAAGAAACGTGTTGAAAAACACGGAAACATATCGTAAGTCAATTGTGCAAACAATTTTGAAACAAAACAAAATTTTTCGAAACATTTTTACGTTGTTATTGACACAAATCACGATAAATAATGATGAATACCAACGGAATAACCGCAAGGTTCTCCCAGCAGCTCCAATACAGACCCCGACGTGAACAGCTTGTAAAGGAACGAGCGAAAGCTCGGGAAACACGCTGTGTTGCCCGAGAAACACGGAAGCAAGAGAAGGAGGACAAGCTGAGGGCCCTTGCAGCAAAGAAGCGACTCCAGGAGGAAGAGAAGCGTGCTGAAGACGAAGAAAGACACGCCGACGCCCAACTCAAGACTGAAGTAGCATCTTCTGAGGCCTCTCGACGAAGCAACGAACAGAAGATGGTCGACCGGTTTGCCGAAATGATGAAAGACGCCACTCCTGAGAGCCGAGAAGAATTGGTGAGACGGTTATGTGGAGAATCGACTCCACACCGCCTCGAACACACACATGAGAGAAATCTCAGAAACAGAAGCAAATCACCGACAGAATCCGGGCGAAAGCTCAGGCCTGAAGCTCCTGAATGGACTCCAAACCTGGGACCCATGCCGTATTCTGAAAAGAATTCGCTACATCCGCTACAAGGGTTCCCAAAGTATACTGAATCTGAAAACATACTTCTGTACATTGAAGAGTTTGAAGATATTGCGACTGCACACCAGTGGAACTCCCTGCAGCGATGCAGCCACTTTACTGGTCTCCTTCGAAAACGAGCGATCAAATGACTTGCTCGTTTCCGTTTGGAATATGGCGAGATCAATTGGATCATGATGAGAAATGGAATAATTAACGAATTCCTACTGCCAGACCAGAAAGTACGAATGAAAAATGAGCTGTCCGCAAGGACTCAGAAGGACAACGAAACATTCAAAGTCTACGCGGAAGAGTAGGCAGAGATGTATCAAAGGATACATCCCAATGATGACGACTCTTTGTTGATCTCAAGTCTGAGGAAGAGAATGCTACCATCTCTCAAGCAGTATCTATTTGGGGCACCTAAAGATAATCTTTATGATTTTGTGAAGTTTGCAGCCCAAACAGAAGGAGAGCTGATCGAGGAGAAGATGCTAGTCTACAAGACGTCTACTGGTAACCAACCGGCCCAGCAGCAGAAGCCTCAGCAGCAGAAACAGCAACAGCAACAACAGAAGAAGCAGACGTGGACTTCCAAGAATCCGGCTACGTCTGAAAAGACGCAGGATTCAAGATCAAATCAAGATGGTGGATCGAGACCCCAGCAGAGAAGGAAGCCTACTGGACCACTCATCTGTTACCAATGTCAGGAACCTGGACATCGAGCGTTCCAGTGCCCCAACGAACTGAAACCGAAGGAGGAGAACAAGACGACTCCACCAACTCCAGTTAACAGAGTTGATGAACCGTCGGAAACAACGACGCCGAAAGTTATCTGCGCCAACGAAATCCACGTTCTACCTAACAGAATGAAGATGGTACCTGTCTTAATCAATAATAAGACACATTATTTCCATTTTGACAACCATCAGACAGCTTTAAACTACTAAGGGCGCCACTCGCACCCAAAGTAGTGACGCCCGAAAAAGATGTCAAAGAGAGCCCGAAAGAAGAGGAGTCAACAAAACCTGCAAAGGTTGACGTCACAGTCCGACAGGACCAGATAACGAGAGGATCTATTGGGGTGGCTGCGGTCAACCATGCTGGGATGCCTCCAGGTCTGGGTAGCCTGTGCCAAAACGCCGACAGAGAAGAGGAATCAACGACTCCTAAGCAGACTGTGCTGCGGTGCAGCTAGAGGACTCTCCACGACATAAAGCAGACTTTGGAGATGGGATCCACATCCGTACCATTCACGAAGATGGGAGCCGGGCGGAAACCACTGCAAAATGGGGCCTCTATGTCGTTTGTAAAGACGAACGACGCCAAGATGTCCAACAAAGCAGAACAAATAGTAGTCTCAAAAGGAGCTACTTCTGTTAAAACTCAAGCAGAGCAAGTAGTAGTCTCGCAAGGGGCTACTCTTGTTAAAAATAAAGCAGAACAGTGTGTGGCGAAAAAGAAAGTACCCACACCTGTTAAAAATCAAGCAGAACAGGTTGTGGCGAAAAAGAAAGTACCCACACCTGTTAAAAATCAAGCAGAACAGGTTGTGGCGAAAAGGAAATTAACCACACCTGTTAAGACTAAAGAAGAGCAAGTAGTTGTCTCAAAAGGAGCTACTCTTGCTAAAAACAAAGCAGACCAGGTAGTAATCTTAAAAGTAGCTACTCCTGTTGAAACCAAAGCAGAACATAGAGTGGCGAAAAAGAAAGCCACACCTGTTAAGAATTCGACTGCAGAGTCTTCTCTGTCGGTTGAAAAACCAGTGTTGTTCGAAGACAATACAGGATGTTTGGACCAAGTTGACTGAGACAGTCACGCCTCGTGAACTTCAAGTCCAACAGCAAGATGAGCAGACGGCTCCCAAAGTTCGTGTGAACTTCGGAGGTCGTGAGTTGGTGATGACTACCGACAGTGGCGCCGAAGCTTCTGTCATAAGTGAATCACTGGTCAAAGAAATGAAGTTGGTAATGGATCCGCTACCTTTTCCGCCGAATTTCACTGGCGCCGGAGGAAATCCATTAAACATCACGGGACAAGTCATCGTGCCGATTCGAGTCGCCGAAAAACTTGTCAGAGGAAAGCTGATTGTCATCAAAGGACGACGTGAGGCTTTATTGGGAAACAATCTCGGTAAAAACCTCAACTTTTGCCTTGCCGGACACTCCAAAAGAACCAAAAAGCAGAAGATTTTATACAAAAACTTAAAAATGAAGAAGAGGAAGATCTACAAGAGAAACTCCTGAATAAGGGGCCAACTAAGCTACGCCTGGTCCAGAATCTCGTGCTGGATCCGAAGAGTTGCAATCGTCGAGGTCAATGCTCCTGATGATCTACAAGAAGGTAGTCTTCAATTCATCGACTCGTGCGAAAGCACGTTCCAGCAGAGAGGAGTCAAAGTTTCTCCTGGGATCGCGGAAGGAAGAGGAAAGTCTACCTTCAAATTCAAATCTTCAATCCGTCTGGAGAGGTTATTCACCTCGGAGCCAGAGAAACGATCGCAGAGATCGAGGACGCCATTACAGCTCTTGATGTGCCTGTGGGCCCCTCGATTTACAAAATTGAAGCTCAAAGTGATGAAGTGACAGTGAAAGACTATGTCAAATTTCAAGACAGTCTGAATGTCAACCCGAATCGTTCAAGAGAAGAACAAATGGCGATTCAAAAGCTTCTCGGAGAATTTAGAGACATTTTTGCCTTCAAGACCTCCGACTTGAAAAAGACAAATTTGGCAACACACGTGATTGACACGGATGAAAACCCGCCGGTTCGAGAACCGCTCTGTCGTACTTCACCTGCTCAGAGAGAGATCATCAAATCGACACTGTGATACGTTGGAAGCCGGCATCGTAAGCCCATCCAAGAGTCCGTACGCAAGTCCGGTGGTGATTGTCAAGAAGAAGAATGGTCAGCATCGATTTTGCGTCGATTATCGCAAACTCAATGCTCAAACCAAATCTGACCAGTATCCGTTACCGCGGATCGATGACGCTTTCGATTCTCTGTCTGGAGCCACGATTTTTGCAACCTTGGATCTCATATCAGGTTATTGGCAATTTCCGGTGGAAGAAAGAGATCGAGAAAAAACGGCTTTCGTATGCACCAATGGCCTCTTCGAATTTAATAGAATGCCGTTTGATTTAATGAATGCACCTGCAACGATGCAGCGTGCTCTTGACTTGTTACTGGCAGGACACAAATGGGAGACCTGCCTGGTCTATTTGGATGACATTGTCATCTTTGCGAAGGACTTCAAAGAGTTCATGAAAAGATTGAGAGATATCTTGGTGCTCATCCGGAACGCCAATTTAAGCCTTCAACCAAGTAAATGTTTCTTCGGAGAAGACGAGATCAACTACCTTGGACACAAGATCAGTGCCCTTGGTATTCGACCAGATGAAGAGAAGGTGCAGACGATTCAAGGATTTCCTGCACCGAAAAACGTGACTGACGTCAGAAGCTTCCTTGGAATGACCGGCTACTACAACCGTTTCATCGAGAACTACTCCAAGATCGCCAAACCAATGCAAGCCCTAGTCAAGAAGGACCTGGACTTCAAATGGGATGACGACTGCGAGGTCGCTTTTGATAGTCTGAAGAAGGCTCTTTGCTCCGCTCCGATTCTAACTTTGTATGATCCGGAGGCAGAAATTGCCTTGCACACTGATGCTTGTGACTACCAAATTGGTGTCATCATTTATCAGTATGCGAAAAATGAGAGGAAACCTGGAGTTCTAGGTTACTACAGCCGAAAACTCCAGGGAGCTGAATGAAACTACGGAACGACTGAAAAGGAATGTCTTGCAATCGTTTATGGCATAGAAAAAGCCAGACCGTACGTTTTCAACCGAAAGTTTAAGATATTTACCGATCATAAGGCCCTGTGTTATTTCAAAACAGCACAGAATCTTGATGGCCGATTGGGTAAATGGCAGATGAAACTACAACCATATGATTATGAGGTAGTTTACAAGAAGGGTAAAACGCACGTGGATGCCGATTGTGTCTCACGTTACGAGAGCAACGTTCCTGCTATTTGGAAGCAGAAGAATGGAGAGATGGAAGCTCTCGAAGATCTTCACATCTTTACTGTCTACGATTTCCAGTGGGAACGAGAGCAATCCCTTGATGAAGAACTTCTCATCAAAGAATCACTCCAGAAAGATCGACTGCATCCCTATCACAAGAAATTTGCGATAGTGGATGGCGTTTTGTACCACTTTAAGTATGAAGATACCGTGCCAGTACTAACGTGTACTGTGCCCCGACAATTGAGAATTGGGATTCTCGAGATGCTCCATGATGTGCCTGAGGCCGGACATTTCGGATTCACCAAAATGATGAAGAGAATCCAGAAGCGATTCTATTGGAAAACAATGAAAGCAGATGTCGCCGACTATGTCAGGTCGTGCCACATCTGTCAGAGAACCAAACTGTCGCATCAAAAAGTACCTGGGTTGCTTCAGCCAATCATTGTGGGAAAGCCGACAGTGTTGGGGGATGGATTATGTTGGTCCTCTTCTGAAATCAACCGGAGGAGTTCAACATATCTTGATTGCAGTGGACTATGCGACGAAGTATTGCATCGCCAAAGCAGTGGCAAGAGCAACCGCTCAGGCAGCAATTGCCTTCGTCAAGGATAAAAATTGTAAATGAGTTTGGAGTTCCTCAGAAGATCATCACTGATCGAGGACCCCAATTTTTGAGTAACGAGACTCAAGCATTTTTCAAGACCTACGCAATCCAGCATGCTGCCACAACAGCCTATCATCCACAAGCTGATGGGTTGGCAGAAAGAACGAATCATACAGTCATGGAAGTGGTGAAACGTCACTTGGATGTCCTTCAGCAGCAGGCTGACTGGAAAAAAGAAATTGGGTGACGCAGTTATGGCCTACAATCTGGTAGAGCATAACTCGACGAAATTTTCGCCATATTGATTGATGTTCGGGCGCGAGCCCAGGACCACAATGGATAACATGATGCCACGTGCTCCTATCGTGCCACCGCCCGTAACAGACGAAGCAGAGCAGCCCGATCCAGCCTTGGATGCTGCTAAAAGAAACATCGAAGCTGCCCAGGAGGTGCAGAAAAGAAATTACGACGAAAAACATCGTATGATTCCGGACTACAAGCCGGGACAAAGTATTAATAAGAGATCGCGTGTCAAAGCCAGGAATGGCTCAGAAACTCATCTCGCCATACAAAGAACCCTGCATTGTCACGAAGAAGATAACTGACTTAGTCTACGAGGTCGAGTACGTCACTCGATCTGGTCTGACTATGAGAGACACCGTCAATGTTCAGCAAATGAGACCCTATTTTGAGGCCAATGACCTGAGGACTCCTCAAACGAACTTACCTGACAACATCGAAGAAGTTGTCAGCGCCAAAGAAGAGTCCGACGCTGATGAAGATGTTATTGACGAAGCAGACGACAACTTACCTGCTGAGAGTACTCCAGAGGTTTGTCGTAAAGAAGAAGAAGTTATCCCCGATGCCAGCAAAGAAACTCATCCGGAAACTTCTGAAAAAGAATAAGAGGAAATTCCAGAAATATCACTGGAACCACCTAAAAGGAAACACGGGAGACCAAAGAAAACTGCTCCAAAAGAACCAGTCCAATTGGATTCCCGTGTGCAAACACGTGGTGGAGAAAAGACAAATTATGCAAAAGCTAATTTGCCACCAAGATGGGCGAAATTTGGCGTTAAAACGGCCAAATTAGACCTAGAGAGTCAAAAAGAAGCATCGGAGGATACTGAAATTTGAATCTGCCGCCTTGCGCAGCGCCACCTGGTGAGAGAAATTAAGAGAAGAGGAAAAGAAGAGAAACCGGAAATAGCTAATAGCTCCGCCTCTTCTGACCCGGAAATTAGACTTGGCAACCCCTCAGAACCACGTGGGGACGCCTCCGCCATTTTGGACGCCAGATTCAAATTCACTTCTGCAAAAGAAAGACACGAAAGAAAAGTTTCGCAATTTCTAAGTGTGTCAAGTGCTAAAAAGTTGAATTTTACGAAGATGCCGCGTTCATTTGGAAAGGATTTATCGAGTAGTGAGGATTCATTCAACTTCACGGCCTTATTTGGAGAAGGCCACGACGACGATGTCATAGAAATCGAAGATGCCGCCAAGAGGATCGACGCAGCCATCGCGGCTGAAAAGCCTTTAGGCAGCAATGCCTCGACTTCCAGCAAGGACAGGAATGATTCAGGCAACTCTTTTAAGAAGCGAAAGAGCCCCGAATCGGAAGATGAATTGATCAATCGTTTCGTTCCTTTAATGAGATCTTCGCCTCCTCAGCCAGGTAATCCCTCCAGAAGAGATGGACACGCCGCCCGGCAGTGATGCCGAAGGAGGAGTACCTGCGGAATTGTACTCCTCGAATCGCCGGGGCCGCACACGTGGAGAAAGAAACACAGACAAGAGGGCCATGAAGGAGTGGATCGCCAAGCAGAATAAAGAATGCGTAAGAAGGGGTCAAAAACCCATCGAGATACCTGCCGTCGGCACAACCTTGCCGATCATCAAGAAACCAGTTTGTGACGCATCTCCTGCCAACAGTTGGGCTACAGTGGATGAACCCACCGTGAGGGGATATCGACCAGAACTGACCAGGAAGCTGGTGCTGCCAGGACCAATTTCGGTCCCGGCACCACCAAGAGAAGTATCGTCTATAACTCTACCGCCCGTTGTTCCGTTTAGGCCACAGTCAACAGTGACTGTCATCAGGGAGGGGAACAAAAGAAGAGAGGTCCACTTTGACCGCCCATCGCCGCCAAGGGACCGACCACAAGAAGAAAGACGACCGAAAAGTCTAGGGGCCGCTGCCCGCCAGAAAGCTCGTCGTGACGAGCAATTCAAAGGATGCAGAGGACACCCTGGACGCCAGGAAGAGGTATCTTCAAAGGGAGCAATCCCTCCGGCTGCCACTAAGACTAAGACTCCATCTCCGCCAAAGAGGACGCCTCAAGAGGAGCAAGAACGTCAATTGCACCTCCATAACAATGGTTTGGTTTCGTTTTCTAGGCGTGGAGGACAACATGCGCTCCGCTATCTAGGAATTTTTAATAGCCGAAGGGAGATTTCCAGCGAACGACCACGACCCAGAAGAGATGTCCTCTGGACCGCTGTCATTTTAGAAACGCCAGGATATCCCGCTGTCATCGCCCTTCATGCGAGCGACAAATCAAACATCATTCAACTGATCTACCCTGGAACCCGGGAGCAATCCCGCACCAGGACCTTGGAACTGATCGCCGAGACAATGTTGGCCACCCTGATTCCCGATCGGAACCAGGACCGAAGATTTCGCCACTTCTCACCAAGGGCCATCGAGAGACTACTCTGCCACCCGGATGCTGGACTACGTGGAAGCTGCCGTCCTGTCAACGTTGGAGTGGTCGACTGTCGTCCCGTTGGAGACCTTGGGGCGACTGTACGAGACGACCACGGAAGGAGAGTTCGGGAGGGATCGACGCGACCACCTATCGCCAGTGCCGTAGAAAGATGACCACCAGGAGCAGAGTCATCGCTGGACCATTTTGCGCGATGATTTTAATTAATGTGCTAGTCGAGATATAATCAATTGATTTATATTCTTTTCTTTCTAGAAATGTTATAAAATATGTATAACCTGTGATCAAATAATTTATATTATATTTTGTAAACGTTTTTTTTTTACATACGATCAAATACCTGTGATACCCCTGGATCTGATGTTTAGATCTAGTCGGGGGAGGGGGGATTTTCAAGAAAAATTGTCTTGAGAAGTAGGGTACTTCCCGCTTAGTCGGGGGGAGTGAGACGTTTGGGCCCGCCGCTTATTTTCGCTTTTTAGCGTTTTCATTTTTTTGGGTTTGTAACGTCACCCTGTATTTTATTTGGCTTCTGGGCCACTCGGTACTTTTGGTACCGAGTGACCCAGATACCATATGTTTCAGATGTCATATCTTTGATCTTGACCTTTTCGTTCCCCCTCATATTTTTACTTCCACATGAGTGATAACAGGGGATGAATCATGATTTTGGCCAAATAAATCAATCTTGTGATTGGTCTGTTTGGGCCAAAATATTGTTTTAACCAATTATAAGTTTGTGCCCTGAGAATCCCACTTGTGGATTCTCAGGGTATATAAAGTCATTTTTAGATGTCCGAGAGAGATTTTAACAAGAACGAACCTATGCCCAATTTTGGCTAGGTTCATAGATTTTTACTTTCAAAAGTTGCTATTATTTTTATGTGTTGTGTTTAAAACCAGTTTGCTAATTTTTTTGTTTATCTACGAAATAAACCGATATTACTATTTAACTAAACCAGTGGTGTTTTATTTATCGGAACTTAAATTCCACGGTTGTGAACTTCATCATTTTGCAGGCCTTCACCTTTCTTGGATACTTCAAGGTCCCAACAGGTGCAAACCTGCAACGCACGAGTAAGTATATTTTACACGATTCTTAGGGCAGATTTACGGACGAAAGTCCGAGAGATACAGAGATTAAAGATCCTCAAGACTGTGAAGTCTTTTGCCAGAGACTAGTGAGGACACAAAATAGACGTTATATTGGTCTAGTCCTCCCGGGCCAGTAGAATTAGTGACCTAGCCACTCACTATCAATACGAGTGAAAACTCGCTCGTATTAACATAAAGGAGCAGATTCTACTAACGGAAAAAGGTCCATCACAATATGACTAGGGAATACATGTATTTGATTAATTAATAATGGAAATGTGAAATGACAACATTAGCCACTAAATTGAAGGTGGGACTTTCGTTTTTCGAAATTTAAAATGGCGTTGTTTGGTGACTAATAGTTTTTTATTATAATTTCTTTATAATTTGAATATTGTATTTTTAATTTTAAAAATTATTTTGGCAATCATTGGGCAAGTCTTCACGATATTTCAACAAAAAAATCCTGGGGGTAATGGTCTCTTTAAAAACAAATATTTGGACACCAAACCTCTAACAGTGCCGTCTTTTCTTCACCTCTAGTGTCTGTCATGCCTGGTGGACAAAGAACATAGCGGGGCCATTGCACCGCCCCGTCAGTCTCTTCCAGTGAGGATGATGACAATGGAATGGCAGTTGCCACTTGTGACAACCAGGTTTGGCACTCACCACGAAAATGGTGAGTGCAGACCAATTCTCAGTGGTGATTCCCCATTTGCTTGATTAGCAAATGGTGGTGCTGCCATTGAGTGTCCAGTCCAGGCCTCTCTCTCTATGCTATGGAGTTTTAGCATAGGTGAGAGATGGATTTAATTTACAGGTGTCCCTCCAGGTGGCATCATGGAGCAATGATGTGACCCCCATGAGTATATAAGCCTATACTCAGGTGGTCCCTTGGCAGTTGGTTGGACCCTAGTCTTGTGGTTTGTCAAGGTTGCACTTCGGCCATCTTGGCAACCTTTGTTTTTATTGTGTAAAGTTCTGTTTTTATCTGTAAATATCTTTATTCATAGTGTTTTTAAAATAAATTATCATTTATTCAACTATCTCTTGTTGTTATTTGGGTCTATACTTGGGGGTTCTCTGGTTGGTGAGTGCGTTCCTCCATCCATGCTACCCAACACCCCTAGGACGGTTTGTACCAGCCCCCATCGTTTGTAAGGGGGTACCGGTATTTTGTCGGTTGATGTCACTGTGATGTAACAGTTGTTGTCATGTGGCAACCTGGTCTGCTCAAATTTTAATTTTGAGTGAGCAGACGAATTTCCCTATGGTGGTCTGCCTGACAGCTACAGTAGGCTGTTAGGTCGGACGCCATTTTGGTGCCAGCAGACCTCTCACCATGAAGTCTATGGGTGAGAGGTCAGATGTGACCTCTGTCCCCTCCAGGTGGAGTTGCCTGGAGGTTTCCTGTGGCCTAATCAGCCACAGGATCTGGGCAGTGTGTTGTAGGCTTTGACTGAGACGAGACCTGTGGGTGGAGGTCAAGAGGACCTCCACTGTCCAGCATCTAATTGCTCTTTCGTGCCTTTGGCCATTTGGCCTTTGTTGTATATATTTATGGGGGCTTGGCTGGATAAGGTATCCAGCCAAGTTGTGTAAATATCACTGCCTTCTTTCTCATCGTTTTATTCATCTTTATTTTACATCGTAAGTGTAATAAAACACTTTTTATCATCACTTACTTTGTGTCTGTGTCATTTCTTTGGGGAGTACCACGGAGGGTGGGTTTTCCGGTTGGGGCAACTCCACCTTCTTCAACCGTCTTGTTTCGGCCGGTACTTGTGTCGGCTCTCGGTAGAACCATTGTTCTACCGCGATATTCTCGGCGTGGAGGCGTGGTCTTTTGTCGTGTCCGTCGTGGGTGGCTCCTGGAGCCAACACATCCCAATGGGAACACCGTGTGGAGGCGGCTACAGGAACGGTCACGTCCCCGTAATGAGCCGGTAAGCGGTAAGTTTTACGTCCATTTTGGGGGTGAATTTACCGGGGTATTGTAACGGTCCGGCGGGACGTTACAGTCACTGTGGTGTAATTCTACGTGTGACTGTTACAAACCACCCTGTTGCCAACATTGATCACTGCCAGACATGCCGTGTTTCGACCCCACCCGGACAAGGAGTCAGGTAAGAATTGGGAATCACAAAGCATTGTGGCAATCAGATCAATTGTTACACACAACCTCTTTCAGCTTCTTCCAAGGCACAATATCCGGAGCCTGCCACCATAGGGGTAAACAGTGACCAGAAACTAGTCGTTGCCACCAGTAAATGCACTACAAGAGGGTCTCTCCACACCCTGCCACTAAGAGAAGGTGCAACTACAAACTGAAAACTTTCCAGCAAAAAGTGAAATTCCTCAAATCAAACTTCCATCACCCTGCAAACATTGGACATGAGAGGAAACCTGCCACACTCTGCAGCATCATCTCCTTTGACACCAGAAGGATTGAAACATAAACATGGACAACATGGCATGGGGCATTAACAGGAAATTTTGGGAGTCTTCTCCTGAATCAAAGATCATTTGATTGAGGAGTAGACTTCCAAGGACAATGTGAGGGTGGTAGAAGCCTACCCACACCATAGAAGCTGGAACAGAAATGCCTGCATAGAAAGGCTATCAAAACCCAGGCCATAAAAGACCAGGCCCAAGGCATAACAGACCAAGCCCAAGGTGAAAAAGACCTGGAGTACCTCCAGGCAGTGTCAGCACTTGCAGGAGTTGGGCCATCCACATATGGATTACCTTTCTCCAGATACTCAGGAAGATGGCTCACATCCAGGGCCATGTGGACCCCAGACCAACCTCTGGGCGACCTGTAGGTTCGTCTTAGTCAACACCTACATCAGCACCAACAGTTTCTCTGAAAAAACCATCCACTCCAACAGCATCATCAGTTCCACGGACCCAACCATTGTCTTCAACATCTATTCATGTCAGGCCACCTGCCACTCACCAATGAACTAGGCCCCCAGAGGAGCAGCAGTGCTTCAGGAGAAGCAGCCATCACCACAATCAACCCTCTAGACAGGACGGACTGATCCGAAATGCCAGGAGGACGTGACATCTCACACCTGGAGGAATGTTGCGATGCTCGTCAGGGGTCCATGTGCCACCAGCGACCGTTAAAGACCATTCCACAACCTCCTAGTCGCCAACCTTTAGCACCGAAAACCACCAATAACTATACAGCCTCCTCCCCCTGCAAATTGTGAATGGTTCCAACATCAGCAGTGGACTATTACAGGCATCTTAAAAGCCTGGAGATTCTCCAGGAAGAGATGAGGCCTGCACCAGAAAGAGCTCGCCCCAAAGTGGCTCTACCAAAAACTGAAATATGGCCCGAGTGACTCCACAGAACTGAACAGCCCCAACAGCACAAGCAACTACCATCTGACTGGCCTCTACAGGCCACCACCATGCACATAGACACATATATATGTTACTGTCAGTCTGCAAAACCAGCCAATCTGCAGATTGCCTAGGCTATCCGCAAAACAACCAAATTGCTAGTGATTCTGCAAAATTCAACACAATTTACGCAATTTGCAGAATTACTTATTTTAAATTTTAAAAATCGTTTTGGTTATCCTTGAATAATTTTTGACAATATTTTCACAAGAATTTTCCGGAGGTAATGGTCTCTTTAAATACATCAATCGGAAAATTTTCATTTCTTATTCAGATGCTCATCTCATTTTTAAAAAATTCAAACTTTTGAAACTTTTCAAAACGCATAGTACCCAGTGTTCAATTCACGTTTGACAACCCCTTATACAAATTAACAAAACTGAAAAAAATTTTCAAATTATTTACCACAGGATCTGTTGGATGATAAATATTAAATAACCTGCGCACTAGAGACATGCTCAAAATGTCTTCTCGGCTGCCACGAGGTTTAGGGCGTACTCCATGCAATGCCAGAAAAACTGCTAGTGGAGAACCGAGGCAAAACAAGTTCTCGATTGAAAAGAGTAATCCATTTTTTTTAGAAGTAGATGATTCGCTGTTTGAACACAATTCCATTTCGAGCATGGAAACCGTATTTCTAGCTTCTTGTAGTTTACAAACAAGTTCTGGATCACAGTTTGTTAATTTTGGTAATGCATTTAAGCCTCCTTCAACGTACGTTTCATAAGAGGAGCACGGATTCCAACTAGTAATAATGTCGTAAGAAATGACTGCTCCTAGAGAATGAGCTACAATGGAAATACGGCCACCACTACTCTCGAAGTGAGGATTGCGAAGACAGAATTGTTGATAAAGGCCATTCATTTTATCTTGTAATCCACAGATCAGCTATTTTAAAGAAAAACATCGTTAAATTATTGTAAATACGATTAGAAGTTAGGTTTATTGAGCACAAGAAACCCTTCGAAGCATGGCTTAAAAATTTCATGATATATTTTAAGATAAGAATAGGATAGGATAAATTTTCATATACTTAAAATATACTTTTAAGACAAATTTAAAAATCTATAATGTTTGAGCATATCATAAGTAAAAACATCCTACATTTATGATAAATTTCAAATGCATACAGTGGCAAAAAAACGATACCTGTTTTAATAGAATTTATATCCCCTAAACTTAATGAGAAATTATTAACAATATAATTAGCATTTCATGAAAAAAAAACCATGAAAAAATTTCACAACACAATTTCTAGAAATGTTAATTTTATTTAGCATGACTGTATGCGTTGTGACACCCTGCCTGTCACAGTGCCCTAAGTGTCCCTTTCCTGTCTCCCCCTTAACTAGTACCTCACATTGCATTGACCCCATCCCACTTCCTTCAATGCCGTTCTTTACGATGGGCGGATGTATACTGAGGTAAGGTGTCCTGCCACTTGGGTGCCGGTTTACATCCTTCAGCTATATACCTGCACAAACAGTGCACATCTACGTTCATGGGCTCGTAGATTTCGCAACTTCAATCGTTTTTTTCTATCTATTTAATATTGTAATCCGTCATTTAAGTTGCATATGCAGCAAAATTTTGAGAAGTTTAAAAACAATTTTAATCAGCATGATGTTGATGAAAATTGGGCAACTTTTCATTCATTACTGACGGGAATGCTCTCGAAGTTTGTTCCATTAAAGAGAGTCCGGGATGCCTCAACACCAGCATGGTATACACCATGTGTTAAAAGGACTTTTCGTAAGCAGCGATTACGGAGAAATAGATACAGAGGTAATTCAAGTTTATTGAATGCAAATGGTTTGCATATTGCTCATGCAAATGCTAAAAAAGAACTGGCATTGGCCCATAAGGATTTTAAAACTAATAATCACAGTAAATCACTGCAAGAAGATCCAAAGCTGTTTTGGATGTATGTCAAGCATTCTCGGGCTGGTGAGTACTCGATTCCAGCTCTTGTTGTGGCAAATGGAGAACTAATATCACACCCAAAATTGAAAGCTTCTTTGTTGAAGCTCATACAGGAGTGTTTTTACAGCAGATGAAAATACTACACCTAAAGAGTCTAGAACAATGCATTCTTTGGGGAATATTATTGTTAATACTCAGGGCATTATCAAGGAACTATTGACCCTTAATAAAAATAAAAGTGGGGGCCAGATGGAATTCATGCAATAGTTCTTATGAAATTAGCTAGGGAAGTGGGACCATTTCTTCAGCTAATTTATCAGCAGTCTTTGGATCAAGGGGTTGTTCCAAGTATGTGGAAATTAGAAAATGTTACGCCAATATTTAAGTCTGGTAATAAGTCCGAAGCTGCAAACTATACGCCGGTATCTCTAACATCAGTGGTTTGTAAAATTCTTGACCATATCATATACTCTGGCTGCATTAAGTTTCTCAAATCTCACAATCTCATTTCTGATAACCAACATGGTTTCCTGAGGGCACTCTTGTAAGACTCAACTTATCATGGTAGTGGATGACCTCCAGAAAAGTTTAGACAATGGTAAACAGGTTGACATGGTGTTTCTTGACTTTTGTAAGACATTTGACACTTTCACATTCAAAACTTCTGGCAAAAGTTGCAGCAAATGGGTTGGGGGCAGGTAACCAAATGGGTAACTTCTTTTTTAAGTGATTGGAAACAAAGGGTAGTTGTAAATGGGCCTCACTCAGAGTGGTTGGCTGTTAAATCTGGTGTACCCCAGGGTAGTGTGTTGGGTCCTCTTTTGTTCCTGATATTTATTAATGACCTCAACAGCACAGTTGGCAGCAACTGTAGACTATTTGCTGATGATACTCTAATTTACAAAGAGGTTGATGGTATCCAAGACTGTGAAACATTAGCTCTAGACTTGAAGGCAATTGAGGGATGGTGTAATACATGGCAACTTCAGTTGAATGAGAGGAAGTGTAGTGTTATGAGGCTAACTCGGGTTAGAAATTCAATTGTGTTCAATTATAATATGAATGACATTATCCTTCGGAGTGTCAAGTGTTATAAGTACTTGGGGGTTACAATGACAGATGACCTTTCTTGGAAAAAAACACATTGATGGTGTTACTGGGAATGCTCTACAAATGCTTTGTTTTAGTCAAAGGACATTGGGCACCTGCCCAGCACAAGTTAAAACTATTGCCTATCAAGCATTGGCACGGCCTCATCTTGAGTATTGCTGCAGTGTATGGAATCTCTGTCACACTCACTCACTCAGTTGAAATGGTTCAGCGTAAGGCAGCTAGGTTTGTTTGTGGTTGGCACAAATTTACAGAAAGTGTCACTGAGATACTGTCAGTGCTACAATGGCATAGTTTGGCACATCGCAGGGCTGAGTTAAGTTTGAAATTGTTTGGAAAAATTACATGTGGTGATTGTCCTAAACCACAGTCCAGTGATATTCATACATGGGCAAGGCTGACCACTAAGTAAATTAGAGAGATTTTTGCTAGGACAGATTCATATTGTTGGTCTTTTTCCCCCTAGTTATAAGACAATGGAACTCTCTTCCTGAGGCAGTGGTGAATGGGGATAATTTTGTTTTGTGGGATTGACATTTGTATATTCATTTTGTTTTTATATATGTGCATGTATATGTGCATGTATATGTGCTTGACAATGCTTAATGCCGCATGTGGACTTTTATGTGCCTCTGCCATAGACCTATTTGGCTGCTAGCAGAGTACTAATTGTAATTGTAATACTTTTGTGGAATTGCAAAAAGTGTTTATCATCATTTTGGTGTATTTCTCTATAATTATTTCCTCGCCAGATTCAACAGATGTGCTCCAGAGAAATGACCCCGCCACATTCAACAACAGGCTAATTCAGGTATCTAAAGCACATGTGGAGCCCAGACAAGCATACGAAAAGCCGTTTACATTTTGTAGAGGTGTGGTGTACCTCTGCAACATCAGCAGTAGCAGCTTTTGCATCGTTGTGAGGAAATGTCATTGTGTTGAACACGGGTTTATGCGAACTTTGCAGTGTGGCTTAGAACTAAAACCACGTGTTCTTTTGTGTTTGCCTTCTTTCTGGTAAACGTGGCATACATACACACACACATGGACAATTGCACACATACATTATATACACACACATCACACCTAGGCTGGAAGAGAAGCACAACCAAAAACACTTTTTTTTAGGAAACTGAGTTTAATTTTTTTCAATTTTATTTATTTCAATTTATTGTATGGGAGCAAAATGAACAGATATCGTGAATAGTCACAACAGTTTTTGCACTTGAAAACTCAGCAAAGTAAGCTATGAATCTTCTCTTAAGTTTACGCATGCATACATACAAACATATACATACACACGATGTCAAATAACACATTTGTACACCTACTCATACACAGCAGACATGCCTCAGATAGTGAATTTTACTAATTTCAAAAAATTAATATCATATTTATTCTTCTGCGTCAAATCAGATATATGTTTGATAACTTAAAATGGAGCCTTGAGTTATGGTTTAAGTAGTACCATACAACTGTTTGAGCTACATTTCGTCTACGATCAATTTACGAGAACAAAAATCGAGTTCAAATTGCCATAAAATGATAAATCTTTAGTCACCATTTTGAAAATTATCTACGGCACGTTCACTTTTTTAAACTTTAAAATATATCATGAAATCCAAAAGAAAAACGAAAAATTTCAGTAGAAGATTGTTATTTTGAAAGTCTAAACCTCTGAACGGTAACGAGGGCTCGTATAGTACAATACGTCCAGAGCACTGCAATTAAGAAAGTCTCGCAGGCCTCGTACACGATGCGGAGTAATGGACTCGACAGTATCTTAAAAAACCAGTTTAATTTTGTGTAAAAGAACAAAAATAAAAAAAAAATCGTGTGTATACGAACCTCCATCCAGCTTTAGCGACGACCTCCATTCAACTGGGAAAAATTCCGACCTTTCTTTTGATTCGTTCAAATGCGAGAAATACTTTTCTTTCAACCAATTTGAACATTTACGTAATCTTAGTAGAGATGAATTTACAAATAAGTTTGTGAACTTTCAATTTCGAATGCAATTACAGAAACATACGATCCACAGTTACGAATAATCTTTTCATTGTCCATCTTCTGTCCAATTCCATGAACAACGAATACTAAATGAGTAATATCTGGTTGTTTATCAACGAGCGTCGCATCGCAATAATATCCACGTTGTATCTTGTAACCAGCTAATGACCATAAGAAAACAAAACGCTATAATTCTAATCCACAATATAATATATTCAACTAGAAGATGGAGAACTCTGCGTTTTGAAAACACCAATGTTACGAAAATCGTTAAATGTTACAGGAACTAAAAAGTAACTGAGTCAAGGGAGTGAATTTTTATTTTGGTATCATTAAATTAAAAGCTTGCGTTCTCGTTTTTTTGAAATGCAAACTACTCTCAGTGATAAATAAGGCAAGGCATATTATGCTTTTTTCATTCAGATATTATTCTTTTAGGTTTTAAAAATTATGCTTTTTATGCTTTTCTAAAAAAATAGTCTAAAACACAACTTTTAACACACAATTAATTAGTCAACACTTTTATTAATCATTTTAATCAATTATTAACATTAATTTAATCATTCATCAATCATTTCATCCACCATAAATTCATTTTCATCATCACTGCATTCATCACTGTCATACTGCTTCTGAGAGGATTCAAAAGTCGTTTCAATGCAGAAAAGCTACGCTCTACATCAGAACTACTCGGTGGAACAGTTAAGGCCTTTAAAGCAATAGAACTTAATATTGGAAGGTCACGTGCGTGATTTTTCCAGAAAATAGCCACATTGTGGACTTCAGGACGATTTAGCAATATAGCTTTATAAAAGCATATTTCTGAGAGAGGAACTGGCACTGTGCTGAATCGAGTTAATTCAGCAGGAATGGTAGATTGAAACTTACTTGGATCCCCTATTTTAGGGTCCAGATTTTGTACATCTTGCCAGAATTCATAACTTGGATGTTTTCCTTCCATATATCCTCTAAGCTTGCTGCAGCTCATGTGGCAAGCTTCTAACATTTGCAATACACTTTGAAGGAGCATCCACACTTCACATGAAAAAATGTTTGCCTTTTCCAATTTTTTCAAAACTTTGCACAGTTCAGGAGCAATTGTAGATACACTATTAAGTTGTTGCACTAAGTCTGGTGATGTTACAAGTTCTTGAAGAGTAGATATTGCAGTACTGTCATCTGCACTGCAGTTTGCAATCCATTTCTTTTCTTCATTAAAATGTTCACAATGGTATACAACAGCATTTAGCCAGGTACACCATCTTGTAATGACAGGAGTTGGAGGTAGTACTTCTTTTTTGTTTGCTTCTTTTAAGCATTTATATAGCTCATTTCTTCTACTTGGACATTTCACTAATGCAGACTTTACACATGCGACATACCTATCCAGAATTTTATTTTTTACCCGAATTTCTTCTGCTGTCAAATGCATAACATGAGCCCAGCATGTTGTTAGCAACATGCGTGGACACACACCTGCCAGTCTGTTTCCAGCTGCACGCATGTAAGCAGCATTGTCACAGATAAAAGATACTAGCTGGTTTCTGTTGATCTTCAATTTTGCCAAGGTGTCAAGAGCACAATCCACTATAGTCTGTGCATTGCAGCAGTCCAGGAATTTTGTGTTTACCAGAATAAATTTTCTATGATTCACATCACCAAGAGGACAAATGAGAATGTTTACCACTTTTCGATTTTTTATGTCGATTGTTTCATCCATTTGCATGCCTATATCCTTCTGTTTGCACAGTTCAATGGTTGCTTCAGTTTCATTTTGCCCAATTCCTTGTAGTAGTCTCCTGAGTGTTTTTTCCGATGGAAGATTTGATGTAGATTTCACATTAGACTCAATCCATTGCCTTAAATTTGTATCTGCAAAAACATGCAGTGGAATGCCACATGATACAAATGCATTGGTCATGCTAATCCAAGTACTGTCTGAATTTGATTTTCTCTCTTCAGTTTGAAAAAGAGTTACTTGTTCTAAACCTTTTTCATTGGATTTTGCTCTGCTATGCTTAGAACTTTTTACATGTAAAGCTACCACAGATTTTTTTTCATAGTCAACAAAATGTGAACAGTATCCACACCAAAGTTTTCCATTTTCTGATTTAAAACTGTTTTTTGGAAACTGTAACACTCTTAAAGCTGCATTTACTTTCTCTTTTCCCATTTTGAAATGGTCAGAATGAGTCTGAAAATTTAACTAGCTTGATGAAAATGGCAACAGGATCTGAATTTTTTTATAACTTAACATTAGTACATTACACCATGTGCAGAATAATGGCCCCTATAGTTACAAAGCAATAGGTCACATAACCCCTTTTACAGGTAGAGGTGACAGAAAAGTCATAGCCTCATAGGATATAGGAATTTAAGTCCATTGTTCACTGAACATCCTGTTCAGTAAATATAAATTAGGTAAGAAATGTCAGCAAAAAATCAAGTTTCAATTTTTGAAATAAAGGAAACCTTAATTCTTGACAAATTATGCTGAATTTTAAGCTTTTTACTTACAATTATGCTCTACTTTATGCTTTTTGCTTACAATTATGCTTTTTATGCTTATTTTAACAAATTATGATTTTTATTCTTTTTATGCTTTGGATATCTGGCCCAAACTATGTATTTTTCATCAGTCTATACTGTATAATACTCTACACATAGCAAATAGGGGTCATGAATCAAATTATGCTTTTTATGTGAAATATGCTTTTGCCTTGCCTTAGTGATAAAGATAAACGAAGGTGCATGGTACAAACGTTTTTTTTACATAATTATTTTAAGACTAGTGGGGTAACCCGTCA
This sequence comes from Brachycybe producta, assembly GCA_036925085.1. Classification (NCBI taxonomy): domain Eukaryota; kingdom Metazoa; phylum Arthropoda; class Diplopoda; order Playtdesmida; family Andrognathidae; genus Brachycybe; species Brachycybe producta. The sequence goes on from JAUPFP010000003.1 coordinate 8,423,673, forward strand.
TAAATGACGGGAGCAAAATAAACAGGCAATTGTGCCCAGCTATTATCGAGAGGATCCCTTTTTATATTTGAAAGAGAAAATGAGTTTTTCACCTGAGTTTTACTCCTTTCATTTCAATTTCAGTCACCCCCTCCACCCTTTTCCTCCCTCCACGTTTATCTCCCCCCTCTGCACTTTATAAACCTTTTCCCCTTTCCAATTTAATATCATGGGGTTCTTGGATGGGAAGGGTGCAACATATAGTTGAATAGTTGAAAAAAAAAAAACAGTTCATTTATTCAAATTTATATAAATTCTGACTGTTTGTCCAGCGTTAGAGGAAAGACATCCACACACAGACCTGGGATATTATATATATAATAATATATATATAATAATTTTAAGATTTGCCATCATCAATAATTTCTAACAAACTACCAACTTCCAACTACCCCGTGGGGGTAGTTGGTCCCCTATCGGGTGCCTCCCCAGGTGGCGGATAGGGGAATGCCCGCCAGATATGGAGGGTACTGAGGGCATAAAATACTCAGGGCAGACCAAAACCAAACCACGCCATTGCCGGTCCCCCAGCCCGGGTGCAAAAGTGGAGGGTCGACGTCAGGTTGGCAGCCGGTTGTAAAGATTTGCCAAAACATGATGTTGGTTCTAAATAGTATTCCGAATATGGCTAGGGCGTCCCCCGCCATAAGCGACGCGCAGCTGCAACGCCCGGTGGCTGTGACAAATTGGCAAGGGCTACCCCACAGTGGACGGGTGGGGCTAAAGAAGTGAGTCCAGCATCAACAACAAGGAGGTCTTGGAAGTAGTGGTAGAAGTGGAGGTACTAAACTTAGGTTTGGCACCTGGAATATAGGGAGTTTGACAGGGAAGACTAGGGAGTTATCTAGTGTTCTAAAGGCTAGGAGGGTAAATGTTGCATGTCTGCAGGAGACAAGATGGAAAGGGGATAAATCCAGGGACATTGGGGATGGGTATAAATTAATTTATGCAAGTAGTGAGGAGGGTAGAAATGGAGTGGGAATTGTCCTGGATCAGGAACTCAGACATAGTGTGGTTGAGGTTAGGTGGGTAAATAGTAGGCTGTTAGTAGTAAAGGTAGTTTGGGGTGGCATTGTTATAAATGTAGTTAGTGCATATGGCCCCCAGGTTGGATTAGATACAGCAAGGAAGCTAACATTCTGGGAACAGTTTGATGACCTAATGTTGGGCCTGAGTAGGAAGGAACGGGTCATAATTGGTGGGGACTTTAACGGACATGTAGGTAGAGGTAGGGAAGGGTATGAAGAGGTACATGGTGGGTGGGGCTATGGAGAGCGAAATAAAGCAGGGGAGAGTATCCTGGAGGCAGCAGTGGCACATAAGTTAATTTTAGCAAACACACTATTCCAGAAGCGAGAGGAACATTTGACTACTTTTAAGAGCAGGGCAGGAGAATCCCAGATTGATCTCTTCATGATTCGGAGTGAGGATAGAAACGAGTGCAAGGATTGTAAGGTGATACCGAGTGAAAACTTAGGCTAGTAGTGTTAGACCTAAAACCTAGCAGTGCAAAACAGGTGGTCAGACATAGAGGAGAGACAGCAATTAGGTGGTGGGCATTACCAGACAAGGTGGAAGAGTTTAAGAAAATGGCAGGTAAGATAGCATGGGATTTAGATGGCACTGCAGGAGAGCTGTGGACAAGGGTAGCACAACAGATCCGTGATTGTGGAAACGAGGTACTAGGGACAGTACGAGTAGGGGGGTCTCGATTAGACAGAGAAACTTGGTGGTGGGATGAGGAGGTACAGATGGCAGTTAAAAAGAAAGATGCTTTCAAGACTTGGTGGCACGATGGAAGCAGGGAGGCCCAGATAGAATACAAGCGTGCCAAGATAGAGTCCAAGCAGCAGGTAGCCTTAGCAAAGCATAAGAAATATGCGGACATGTATGCCAAGTTAGGTACCAGAGCAGGAGAAATGGCAGTATACAGAATAGCTAGGGCTCGAGAGAATAAAGGCAGAGATATTGAAAAGGTGGTGAGTGTTAAGGATAATGGGGGCAAAGTATTGTGGGGTAGGGAGCCAGTACGGAACAGGTGGGGGGAATATTTTAGTAAGCTTATGAATGAGGGGGTAGAGCTGGAGCCTTTCACTGGAAGAAATAATGATAGAGAAGAAGTGGAGCAGGTTAGGGCTGAGGAAATTGTTCAGGCATTGCGGAAAATGAAGCTAGGGAAGGCTTTAGGGCCAGATGGGATACCAGTAGAGGTGTGGAAGGTCTTGGGGAATGTTGCCATTTCCTGGCTCACAAAGTTATTCAATAGATTGGCTATGGGGGATAGAATGCCAGATGCATGGCGGGACAGCTGGTTAGTGCCTATTTTCAAAGGGAAGGGTGATGTTCAGGAATGTGGGAACTATAGAGGTATTAAATTGATGAGTCATACGATGAAGCTTTGGGAGAGAGTAATTGAAGCGCGACTACGGGGTAAAACTGCAATTGGGAGAAGTCAGTTTGGGTTTATGCCAGGAAAATCCACAATGCACCCTATTTTTGCCGTAAGGCAAGTTATTGAGAAGTTTCGGGCTGCCAAGAAAAAGTTACACATGGTATTTATAGATCTAGAGAAAGCCTATGACAAGAGTACCATGGACGTTATTGTGGGAGGTCTTACAGAAGAAGGGGGTGAGTGAGAGTTATATAGATATGGTGAGGGACATGTATAGGGATGCACGGACAAGCGTTAAGACTGCCTGGGGGTACTCTGATAGTTTTCGTGTTAGGATTGGGGTGCACTAGGGCTCAGCACTTAGTCCATATCTATTTATTTTGGTCCTGGATGAGTTACTGGCAGGGGTGAGGCAGGAGGTCCCCTGGTGTATGCTGTTTGCAGATGACATAGTCTTAGTTGGGGAATCCAAATTGGAACTCGAGATAAGGTTAGAGGAGACTAGGAATGCCTTGGAATCAAAGGGGTTGAAAATAAGTAGGGCAAAAACGGAGTACATGAAATTTCAGTGGGATGGGAAAGAACAGTTGAATGAGGGGATTAGACTTGGGGACAGTTTAATGGAGCAGGTGCATGACTTCAAATATTTAGGATCTGTGCTGCAAGATGATGGGAGCTTAGACTTAGACATCACAAACCGGATAAAAGCAGGTTGGCATAGGTGGAGGCAGGCTAGTGGGGTTTTATGTGACAGGAAGTTACCTATAAAGTTGAAGGGAAAGTTTTATAGAACAGTAGTCAGACCAGCTATGTTGTATGGGTCAGAATGTTGGGCAATCAAGAAGGTGCATGAGGATAGAATGCAGGTAGCTGAGATGAGGATGCTAAGGTTTATGAGTGGGGTGACCAGAAGGGATAGGATCAGAAATGATTTTATTAGGGGTAGTGTAGGGGTGACAAATATAGTAGAAAAGATGCAGGAAAATAGGCTGCGGTGGTTTGGGCATGTCCTCAGGAGTGGAGATGGGCTGCTGAGACAGGCAATGAACTTAGACCTGGGAATAAAACGGGGTAGAGGAAGACCCAAGCAAACCTGGGATGTGGTAGTAAAACGTGATATGGAGGCATGTGGGGTCACTGGGGGCTTGGTGCAAAATCGGAACGAGTGGAGAGTTAGAACCAGCAAGGCCGACCCTGCTGCTTGCGGGATAAGGTACAGGAAATGATGATGATGATGATGAATAATTTCTAACAAAGTCTGAATTAAAATTTGTGGACATTTTTAGTTTCTTACAAAATTTCATTATTTCTCGACACCAAGAAACACATGCACGCACGCACTAACTCATGCACATACACAAACACGCAAGCGCACACGCAAACACAGACACGCATCTCTTAAGGTGATCGGCTTTCGATTTTACTAGAAGGTGAACAGAAAGTTTCCCTTTGTAGATGAGTTTCTATTTTCTTACAAAAATTTCATAAAACATAATAAAAGAAATTTTTGTAATTTTTATTGAAATATTTTATTTTGACACAAACACAAATGCAAATACACATTACACGAATACAACTATGCATGCACACAAACTAAAAAGTGTTTTACTCTTCTAGAAACTATGCCAGCTCAATCACTTAAGGACATTTTCATGTTCAATTCAATCAAGTAAACCTTGCAATCAGCTTGCGAGCCATGAGGCAGGAACAAATCCCAATCACAAATGGTTGTCACTGAGATGCTACACAATATGCATCAGTTCTAGCTCCTATTTCTCTAATAGCCGTTGGATGGCCATCTCTAGATATACAGGGGTTTCTAGTAAAAATTCCATTTAACAATGATCTGTTGCCTGGAACTAGCAAGCATTCAAGTAGAGCAAGGCTTTGTTCAGCTCTACAGTTTGCTAGTGATTCCCACTGGTGAGCAATATTCTAATAGAGGTCTGACAAGAGTAAAATAACAGACAATTCCTTTACAATTTTTCAAAGTCCGCTGTATAAACAGCAAAATTTGATTTGCTTTGCTTACTGCTTTTGTTATATGTTCCTTCCAAAACAAGTTTTTGGATAAGGTTAAACCAAGATATTTAAAGGTACCCACATGATCCAACTGATTATCTACTAATACATAATCTGTCTTATTTGGATTATGCTTACGAGAGTGCTTAACTTTGCATTTACAGTAGTTCAGCTGTAGATGCTGTGAGCTTTTGACATCGACCATTTTGTTTTACCAACCTGTAGATGACATTTTCTGTAACTCGTTTACTTCTCTGCATCGCACGGAGAAGATTCGAGTTGCAGAGAGAGTTGGATGGAGATGGATTGTGGTCATCCTCCTGCACGGGGGTGAAATCTATGCAGCAGGGTGTCGGCCATCCCTCTCTCTCTTCCGGTTGATGCTGATATTGTCATGACCCAGTTTTGCTCCTGTTGGAGCAAAACTAAAACTCCTGTGATGTCTGCTAGGCGCCTGTTTGGCTGCCCAGCAGACGACAAAATGGCCAGCAAGGGTCACTGTCCTTCCCCAGGTGTAGCAGCCTGGGGGTAATATATAATGGCGGTGGCCATTATTACCTGGACAGTGAATAGACCCTTTCATGCTAGTACATGGAATTGATTGTGCTCCATTTATTGCAACAGGTGGCCAAGATGGCCACCATTTCATCTCTTTGTGTGGAGGTTAATGACCTCTCCTCCTGGCTGGATTAGCCAGGAGAATCATTCAATTCTCCGTGTTTTTGTTAATATTTCTTCTATTTAATAAAATATACCTTTTTATTTTAACTCTATACTGTGTAAGTGTCTTATTTTAATAAGTGGGGAAGTTACCGCGGGGAGGGTGGGGGTTCCGATGTGGGGAAACACCATCATTCACCACCGTCCTGTCCGTCATGTCGGCCGGTTCTTCGCGTGCGGTTCCACGGTAGGATTCATCGGAAATCTACCGTGGATTCTCCGTCTTGTGCGGCGGCCTGTCGTCCGTTGACTTGCGGCGTGGGAGTCGACCTCTGACCGGCGTTACCCTTGGGCACGGACGGGTGCAAGAGGAGGGCTGGTCAGCGCTTCAACCCGTCCCAAGGAGGTCAAGCGACGGTAAGTTGTTGAAATTTACCGGGGTTATTGTAGCGACCAAATCGGGTCTGTACAATATACATCTTCCCCTTTCGGTACGCCGACAGGAGATGTTGTAGCTGCTTCTGAATCGTATACCTCCTGCCTTATGTAGTCTCCGGCCTCTGAAGAGAAGTTGCTTACTTAATACATAGAGACAACGCTGTTTCTTGTTATAACACTTTATTCATCTTCGTATGGAAACACAGAATACAAAGATGAGTTATGGATACTAACGGTGTGGTTAGGCAAGGACAAGAACTAACTACAAAGAGGAACACAGCCCTTTTATACCTTGGACCTGTGAACACCTGCGAGGTGTAACCAGGTCTAAGTGACCATGGTCCTACGTGTATTAATCCGCCACTTGGGTATGAGTCAGAAAGGAGAAGAGAGAGAGGGATGGTTGAGAGTTGTTTACCACCCGGGCTATGGTTTTGGCGGGATCACAGATTACAGGGTGTTACATACCCCCAACTTTGCTTGGAGTACGTCCTCGTACTCAAGCCACGGGTGGAAGGTTTTCAAGTTACGCAGCGGGGAAGTATGGGTGTATGAGGACTCACTGTGTACAGAGGTAGTTACGGGGAGGCACTGGCACATGTGTCAGTGCCCCTAAAAATGCAAAAGGCTGAAAATAAAAAGACAACGATAATTAATATCCGCTGAGTGGCGAACCCCTATTGAAAATATAAAACGCTTATTTATAAAGAACACAAACGGAGAAAAGCAATTACAACGTATTTTTTTTTGTAAATTTTTCGGCAATGCCACCCGGATGGGTGGCAACCACACGAGTACATGTGGCACACAGCTATCCCTGCTGTGGAGGGTGGGGAGGAGGTGGAACTGTAGGGACAAACCCACCGGAACTGGCCTCATCTGTAGCTGGATGCGGCAGAGAGCCACTGAAACTGGTCGTCAGGTAGATCCCGGTGAAAGATGTTGAAAATATCCCGATCCAAGATGATCTTACGGGAAGACCGCTTATTGTAGAGCGTAGCCCAAGCGGCGTCCCACAAGACGGCGATCCGGTAACGGGAGCCTGGTTCCGGGATGTTGTGACGACTGGTGCGGAATGTCTGCCCGGCTGGCAATCCAAAAACGGAGTTGACGAAAGCCCCCAAAAGGGCTTCCATGGCCTCATCGATAGCATCCCCGGCAAAACCTATGGTCCCAACAATCCGTCTCTTAGGGGAGACGAGGGTGATGAGGACACTTGTCAGGTGAGAGTCCCATGACATATCGCTCCCGGGGAGGGAGGTCCAGACGAGGGAACCCTTCCTCTAAGGCAAAGTGGCCTACGTAGAGGGTGTTGGCAGAGTGCACTTTGCACTGCCAAGTGACCCACCGATTGTTGAGCAGCCTCTCGCCGGAGGTGGCTGCACGGAACGGACGATCCAGCGGTAACCGCCCCAGAGTAGTCCTGGCAGGGGGTACAGTGGGCGGAGCGGATGGTCGGGCTGGTGTTGGAGCCGCAGGTTCCAATGGAACCGATGCGCATGCGATAGGCCTGGCATGGCACAAGGCGGACCGGGCCATATCACGGGCCCACTGAACATGGAGGGAGGTCCAGACGAGGGAACCCTTCCTCCAAGGCAAAGTGGCCTACGTAGAGGGTGTTGACAGAGTGCACTTTGCGCTGCCAAGTGACCCACCGATTGTTGAGCAGCATCTCGGCAGAGGTGGCTGCACGGAACGAACGATCCAGCGGTAACCGCCCCAGAGTAGCCCTGGCAGGGAGTACAGTGGGCGGTGCGGCTGGTCGGGCTGGTGTTGGAGCCGCAGGTTCCAGGGGAACCAATGCGCCTGCGATAGGCCTGGCATGGCGCAAGGCGGACCAGGCCATATCGCGGGCCCGCTGATGTAGTCGCTTCGATGCTGACTTCCTACTCAATGCCTCTAGTGGCTTGGCACTTCCTGGTGGACGGCCCAGCACTTTCATGGGGTCACCGCCCCATGCATAATGCCCTGCAGAAGGTCTGTGATGGCCTGCTTTTTCAAAAAGGCGGCATGCTCGGCGGAAGGTGGAGTCATCAAAGGGGTGGGCGTAGGTTTTCCAGGAGGGCAGCCTGGAGATGGTGGGGAAGGAGAGCGGTGCGGGACACGATTAGGTGGGCCCCGAGTCTCGTAGCAACGGCCGCGGTCCAGTTTAATGTGCAGGTCCTGTGAATCTTGCCCCTGTTGACTTCTTCCGTTGGGTCGGCGTCGAGGCGAAGGTTGGGAACCACGAGGCAAAGAGCGACGTGGCTGCGGCCGTTGGAGTCTCGAGAAGAGTGGTGGCCCCGGTAGGTCTGTTGAGGCTTCTTGGGGCAAACCCCAGTGGAAACCTGGACACCAACAGGTCGGGGAACCACCACTACAGAAGGTAATGTCGGAGTTGGTGCGGCGACCTCATTGCATGGAGGCGTGGCACATCGGGAGGTTGGTGGTGACGGTAGTGGTGTATGAGGAGGTGGTGAAGTGATAGATGGCACTGGTGTTGGAAGGGCTCTGGTGGTGTTACGAATGGAGGAGATGTAGAGGCTCGTCGTCAGGGTTGCTGGAGAGTTCAAGGGCGGTGGCCGACGATGGAGCTTGCGTGGCCTCTTGGAGTCGGCCCACGATTCGTAGGAGCTCCTCCTTCGGGATTTGCACCGTACAAGGTAGACCCAGCTCGGCGAGGTGGACGCAAACTGCATGGAGGTACGCCAAGTTGTCTTCCCCTTCTATCTTGTCGTTTGCTGCCTGACGAAGGGTAGCCTCCCTCTGTAGCTCCAACTGGAGATCCTCGAGAGGGGAAGGCACAGAACCGCCTCGCCCACGCTTCCCTCTTGCTGCAGCTCCACCAGGGATGGGTTGGCTGGGAAAATGCTATCGCGGAATGCCTGGTTAACCCCCATGCCATTGTTTTAATATCTATGCGGTCCTCCCGCTCCTCCCAGTAATGTTTTGATGTCATAATGTCGAAGGGGACAATGCTACTTGGAGCATCAGGTTTCCCTTCACATCCGACATTTGTAGGGCGCTTGAAATTAGGCTTTAGGTGCTTCTCCCTGTGCCGGTGAAAATTCTCTGGTTCGGAGGAGGTACGGTGCCTAGCTGTAATATTTGGCGACTCTCCTTGTCGTGGGCACACTGGCGGTGCCCGCCTTTCGTAGTTGGCAGGTAGGTTGAGAGAGGGGTTCAGCGGTCCCCGCCGTTCCACTCTCCATCTCGTCTTCACTAGAAGAGGCAGACATCATTCTGCCTCTTCTCCACGAGCCTCTACCTGGAATGTTTTAAAAGTTTAAAAAGTTCTTTTCAAAAGTCCCGCTTCTAGTGTTCACTTCCAAATAATAACAGAAATCGGGTCCCCGATCACTCTTATTATGTTAAGAGGCCCAAAAAGGTCTGAAGGTTTGGTGCACTGCACGAGAGTTCGAAGGCTTGAAGGCGGCACGAATGTAACACTCAAGCTTTTGATGGAACGAAAAACTGAAGAAGTCCGCAATTAAACTTGACTTGGCACCAGAATAAATTGAAGATTTGAAGATCAAAAGGTGAAGATAATTGAAATAAGAGAAAAGAACGAGTGCTTCCTTGAGAAGAGCAAATTGAATGGTAATTGAAAAGGTTTGGTCAATTGTATATATTTCTATTTGAATTTAATAGCTAGAAGGGCCGGCCCCTTTTAGAATAAGACACCTTACTCTAATTAGTTTCTTCATAGATTTATTTATTGGGGGTGGGGATTGTCCCACCGTTATTAGATGAGAGGTGTTGATCTAATTTTTATCCGAGGCAGGTCCTGTTTATTATTCTTGGATAAACAAAAGAACCAAGGAATCTCGAGAAGGGCCATTATTTTATTTTACACCGAGGTGTGAAGTTGCGCATTAACTTTCTCCCCTTCTTTTCCTTAATGTCTTTAGAAAAGGCAATGTAGATGGGTCAGCAAGGTTACTAATGTACCTTGCTGTCTGTTATTGTTTCTTAAGGGGTGAGAAGGGAGTTGGTGTCCGAAAAATTCGATTTTAATTGAGAGGGTGACAGGTTCTTCAATTTTATTATTTAATTGAAGGTGTCCGCTCTCACAAAATCTTCAAACCTGTTTTTTCTTCTTTTATATCTGTTTATTGCCTGCAGTTTATTCGTTGTTTTCTTTTCTTTGAAGTCTCAGTGTATTGATCTGGCCCCCGAGCAATTCTCTCTTTGAAGTTATCTGTCCTTCTACTGTCAACAGCATGGTCAATGTTGTCCACCCATAATAAAGGGGAGCACAGTGTTTTTCTTTTGCTGACCCTTTTATGGCTTGATTTTCTTCTTTTCGCCTGAACGTCCTCGACTGGCCTTCGATGTTTATCTCAGGTGCACCACGTGGTTGACAGTTGTTTGTGAAGGCCACGTGGTTCCGGTAAAGTTATTACAATGTTTGAAATGGTTGCCAATATGTAAATATTGGTGGCCATGATGAAAAGTTTAGTAGCGTTCCAAAAATTAAAGTTGTGTGAATTTTGTAGTTTTAGGTGTTATTTGAGTGTTTAGAGGGGTTGTTGATGTTGTGGGGTTATTTATTCGTTGGGGGTTTCCTTTTACCCCCTCCCCCACCTCTTGACAACTGTCCTCAGTTGTTTTCTCAAATTCCACCCGCTCTTCTATTGCTGATATTTGATGATTTGTAGTGTTTATTCCTACAGTCATGGAATAAACACTAAAGAATTATTGCTTTTATTTGTCGCATTTGGTTTCTTGATAGCGTGGGTGGCCGCTGCCATCGTCGTCACTTCTGGGTGGAGTTTCTATATTCCCCCAGAGGCACTGGCAGACTTGCCAGGGGCATCTAAGGAAGTCTCTCCCAGAGCCCATCCGATGTGTGCTTCAATGCATTTTTGTCGGAGTGTGGACTCGAAGAGGTCGTCCTCCACATATACCCTGTTCGTAGACATGGACACAGCTAAGTGCAGAGCCCGGCCTAGATCTCGGCCTAAAATAGCTTCGTGCCAGCCGATAATCACCAACAAGTGCCCTCACACAGTGGGGGCCTAGCTGGACCACTGCGGCGAGTCGTCCCACCATGGTGATCCTCTGGCCTCCCACACCCTGAATGTTAGGTGGGATTATTACAGGCTCAATCTCGAACTTGTGCTCCTGTGCGAGTTCAGCTGTGATGATGCTGCTCGTAGCTCCGGTGTCCGCGAGCATGCGTATAACTTTTCTGTTGATCGTGACGGTGATGCGCGGGTTCTTGTCGCTAGCATCGTAGTCTCCAACTTCCTGAGGCGAACAGCTGTCTACCAGCCGTTTATACACCGTCTTCAATAGTTTTCGGCAGCAGGAGTGGCCCTTCGTTGGTGGTTGGGTTCCGGGAGCCATGACGGCTACCGTCTTATTCTCACGGCACCCAACCTCCTCAGTGGATTGTTTAAGGTCGTCGAGTGTGTCCTGTGTGACGACCCAGTTCTGCTCCTTTTGGAGCAGAACTAAAATCCCATGTCGTCTGCTAGGCACTAGTAACTTGGTTGCCAGGCAGACGACAAAATGGCCAGCAAGGGTCCCTGTCCTCCCCCAGGTGGAGCAGCCTGGGGGTGATATATATGGCGGCGGCCATTATATCTGGGCAGTGGAGTGAAACCCTTGATGCTATGTGCATGTGTTTGTGTGCTCCATCAATATCAACAGGTGGCCAAGACGGCCACCATTCATCTTTTGCCTTTGTTTGTTGGAGAGGTTAATGACCTCCTCTCCTGGCTGAGTTAGCCAGGAGATACATCTCTATTCATCTCTTTGTTAGTGAGTGTTTTATTCATTCTTTGTGAATAAATATTATTATTATTTTCACTCTACTCTGGTGTCCGTGTCTGTTATTACCTCTATAATAACTGGGGAAGTTGCCGCAAGGAGGGTGGGGGTTCCGGTGTGGGGTAACGCCGTCACCATCACCGTCCTGTCCCGTCATGTCCTCCGGCATGTCGGCCGGTGCTTCGCGCGCGGTTTGTCCACGGTAAGATTTATCAGGAATTTACCGTGGATTCCTCGTCTTGTTCGGCGGCCATTCGTCCGTCGACTTGCGGCGTGGAGAATTCTCCGATCGGCGTTACCCGTGGCACGGACGGGTGCAAGAGGAGAGCTGGCCAGCGCTTCGACCCGTCCCAAGGAGGGTCAATGGCGGTAAGTTAGCGAAATTTACCGTAGGTCATTGTAGCAACCAAGTCGGGTTGTTACACCTGCCAAACGATCAGCTCGTCCGAGGTCCATTTGTGAGCAGGAGCTCGGTCGAGCACTTTGACTGGTCCTCAGTCATCAGAACTGTCATTGTCGGGTTTCTCAGGAGGAGGTGCTCCGGCAGCTGAGTCTGCGGCTGGAAGAGGAATCCGGCGGATTTGTCCCGCTACTCGTATCAAGGCAAACTCAATGCCGTTCTCCGTGATGTCTGTTTCAGGCACCTCTCCTTCAGTGTCATAGTCAGTGACCGGTTCTCCAAACTGCTTGATAGCGATCTTCGGTTGCCGACAGTCACGGAAGAAATGCCCCAAACTTCCCACAATTATAGCACGTTGACTTGCTCTTGTGTCTGGTTGGGGGTCTGTTGCAGTGTCGGTTCGAATTAGTGGCAGCAGTTTGGCTAGGCTTTTGATCGGGCCTAGACCGGTGTGTTTTGTCTTTAGGACTGGTGGCTACCGCCTGCTCCTGGTCGGTCTTCGATGCTCCTTTACCCGACTATGAATCAGCTACGAGTTTTGGTTCCGTCGGCCATTTATTCAAGGACAGCAGAACCCCTTCCATATTGAGGACGGTGTTTGCTTTGAACGACATTGTAGATGCGTGGTGCATGGCACTCTGGATGGTTGGATAGAGCGCGACGCAACTGACTTATATGCAGCTGATCGTCAAGTTGTGGATGAATTCGGTCGTCGAGTACCATGAACTTCTAGATGAAAGCTTGTGTACTTTCGCCTTCTTTCTGGAGCATCTCTGGATACTGTTTCTCCTAGATGGCTAGCTTGTTCGGTTTCCCGAACATGTCCACCATCTGTACTCTCAGTTCGGGCCAAGGAATTGCCTGAAGCTCGTACCTCAGCTTGATCAACCACGTGCGGGTGGCTTCAGTGAAACACCCAGTGAAATATTCCTCCTTATGGTGGTCCTTCCAGCCGTACAGGTGGGCCACTTCCTCGAATTTTTCCAGTAAGGGACGGAAACCTGTCAATCCATCAAATTTTTGAATTGAGTCGGCGGGGGTGGCGACCACTATACTTCTTATTGAAGTCCTCCATGGAGTGCTCTCTGGGGCAGGTCGATAGATGCCATCCTGGACGTTTGACATTCGAGCGGGCACTAGACCTATCCCTTGCAGTAGAAAACATGCTGCATAGACTGAAGTGCCTTGTGTCGCTCCTTGGCGAGGCTGTTGTTCCGGGGGTGCCCAGTGGCAACCACTACGTGTAACCCGGACAAGCGAGTGAGGAGTCAGCACTTGTCATAATCGGTACTCCCACACGTTCGTCTGACGCGAATTATCTGACTGCGCTTGGCGTTCTATAGCTTGTTGCGTCAGGGTGACACGGTAGATGACGTGGGTGCGGTGTGTAGTGTCTGTCGTAACGATCGTGATGCTCTCTATAGCCAACATAGGGGACAGAAGAGGTATCAGAGTCAGCGTCACGATGTCGGTATGTGCGTGTTGTCCGCCGTGGTGTAGTTGGTCGATTCGGTGTGAATCGGTCGTCTATGAGCTGGGATACTCGAGTCGATAGTGCAGCCACTTGTTGTGACAGGCTATCAAACTCGGTCCCAGTCGGCCACGGCAGTGGTGTCGCATCAGCGATGGGTGCATCCAACGGATCCTCGTGCGAACTCTGGTGATCAGGCAGGGACTCCGTAGGGTCGTGTTTAGCAGCCATGATTGATGATGCGGCTTGTGTAATGTGGATATGTGGTGACGAACGAGTCCGACGAAGTCCAAGTCGGTGTGTGCAGATCCGAGGGTTCTCGAGTACACTCTGAGCTATACTTTTTGGTTTCAGTATGATGGGACTCGTTCAGTTCGTGAAGTTATAGGTCGGTGACGTCACTGTGCGTTGGTAATTTGGTGCTTTTGTCGGTAACCGACACTATCGTACCCTTATACGCTTGTGACGTGTGTAACAAAGTGGCTGTTCACTCTGTTAGTGTGGTCATGATTGTATCGTGTTGGTTGTGTCCTCAGTTGGGCGTGTGGTGATTTTTGGTTCCGAACTGATGTAGTGTCGTGAGTTCTTTATTGAGTGTGATTTTAGAAGGATCTCCCTCAACACGTGGTATATGGCGACCACGTGGAAGTTATGAGAATTCCAAAAGTCTCAAAAAGAAACAGCAGATGTACAATGCAATTTCGAGCGTGGTACACCACCCAATCGATATTGCACTGCTGGAAGTGAATTGGAAATGAAAGAGAACTGAAGTTGCCTAAAAAGAGGCAAGCAATACGAAGAGTAAAGCTAGAGTGCGGTGACCGCACTTTTAGGTTTACTTGAAAGCAAGAATTAAGAATGTGTGTGTAGAGAACACACAAAGAAACGAAAGTTCAAGATGGCTGAACTTTCAGAAGAGGAACAAACAAAGGAAAAGTTCAAGATGGCTGAACTTTACACAGAAACAAGAGAAGGAAGCTGATTTACTGTAAAAGTATAAAACTTAGGAGCGGCTACCACACATCAAAAGTTTTAATTTAGATTTATTAAAAAAGTAAATCAGTGCAGAAATGGAAGATTATTCAACAAGCTAAGTGCTTGGTGAACCAGAAGAAATGTTCAGACTGTTGAAATTTTGCGTCCTCACTGCTGGATGGCTCTGGATAGAGACAGAATCAGTGCCCAGTGAGGGACTATGTTGAGTAGAGTGAAGAGGTCCGTAGGTGGCGCTGGTGTGGCCACTTCCGGTTCAGTTTATTGCAATGTCCAAAAATGATTTGAAGAATTCCACCGGGGCACGTTTCTATGGTGACCAGGAGGAAGAAAACGAAAAGAGAGAAAATTCAAAGAGAAAGAGAAGTTTTCTCTGGCAAGAGCAACTCCACCAGAGGGTGCATAAGTGCAACCCTCTGAAAAAGAAGAGAGAAGAAAATACAAAAAAAATGAGAGAAGTTACAACAATGAGCTCACATGGAGCAAAAAACCACTCCATTGGCGCTTTTTGAAGTGTCCGGTCGATCCAAGATAGCGGCCGGGCTTCAATGTTGTCCAATGGAGAAAGTTCATGAGGATGCATGCATTGAGGTGATGATGATGGAGAACTTGAAGATGATGACTTGGGACATAGAGGGTCCCAAGGGAAACACAATGAGAAAATAAGGAACAAAGAGAAAGGGGGACAAGAAAGTCCCACATGGCTAGATAAGTGTTTTTAAGCTTGTAAGCCCCTATCAATGATACGGAGTTAGGACGGAAACTCGCTTGATCGAAAACTCCCTATTATCTACACTCTTCATCTTTATGAAGTGAAGATAATAAGGGCATTTAAAAGACACACACATCTTTTAAAAGGCCTATTAATAGGTGGAAAGATAAGTAGCTGAAATTTATTTGCTCACCTCACAATGATACGGAGTTTCGGCTGAGCAAACTCCTCTCGGAGAGTAAAAATAATTTGTTTGAAGTGTTGCCCACACCCTAACCAATGATACGGAGGAGGGTCAAGTGGGCTTCCTTCGAAAATTAAAGAGTAAAGGTAACAGTGGATGACGATGAAAACATTAAACATAACACAAAAACATGGACGGAAACATGTGTGACCACAAAGATGGTCCCCTCGGTTCCCGAGTGCTAGGCGGTTGGCAGACAAAAGTTCTTTCTCCACGTGTCCCTCTGGACAGGACACAGAATCGCTCGGTCGACCTACGATGTGTGTATCACAGTCTCTCAACACGCGGTTCAACATAAAACGCAGCCACGCGGTCGACCATTGAGATTATCTCCGGTCTCTTACGTCACATGGTTCTACACAAAACAGCGCCACGTGGTTCACTTTGACATGATCGAGGGTCTCCATATGTGGTTCCACATAAAAAGGATAGACGAAGACTCGTGAGGCACAATCACGAGACTTAGGACAAAGGACGGCGCTCCTGTTGATAGGTCGGAAAATGCAAATAGAGCTATACCCCACACCTCCACGAAATGTGAGCTTTTGACATCGACCATTTTGTTTTACCAACCTGTAGATGACATATTCTGTAACTCGTTTCTTCTCTGCATTGCGCGGAGAAGATTCGAGTTGTGGTCATCCTCCTGCATGGGGGTAAAATCTATGCAGCAGGGTGTCGGCCATCCCTCTCTCTTCCGGTCGATGCTGATATACATCTTCCCCTTTCAGTATGCCGACAGGAGATGAAGCTGCTTCGGAATCGTATACCTCCTGCCTTATGTAGTCTCTGGCCTCTGAAGAGAAGTTGCTTACTTAATGCATAGAGAAAACACTGTTTCTTGTTATAACACTATTCATCTTCGTATGGAAACACAGAATACAAAGATGAGTTATGGATACTAACAGTGTAACCAGGTCCTAGTGACCATGGTCCTATATGTATTAATCCGCCATTTGGGTATGAGTCAGAAAGGAGGGGAGAGAGAGGGACGGTTGAGTTTACCCCCGGGCTATGGTTTTGGCAGGATCGCGAATTACAGGGTGTTACAATGCCATAGTGAGCAACAATCTATTAGATTGTGATCTTTTTTGAAGAATTTCTACTCTTTATCTTTATTACTTTTAATTTCTCCATAAATCAGCAGCAAACAGATAGATTGAGCTGTTAATATCCATGGGTAGGTCTGTAATGTCCCGCCGGACCGTCACAATAACACGATAAGATAAAACGCCCACGGAACACACAGACGCAAAAACTTACCGCCAACCGGCTCCAACGGGGACGGGACCGTACCCGCCTCTCCCACGGTGTTCCTTGGGATGTGCCGGCTCTGCGGAGCCACCCACGACGGACACGACGAAAGACCACGCCGCCACGCCGAGAATATAGCGGTAGAACACCGGTTCTACCACGAGCCGACACGAGTACCGGCCGACAAAGGTCGGAGAAGGATGGTGGTGTTGCTCCAAACCGGCGACCCACCCTCCCGCATAACTCCCCAAATAAACAACACGACACAAGCAAGTGATGATAAATAAAAGTGTTTAATTATACACTTGCGACGTAAATTGATGATAATATAAGATGACAGTGATATTTACACAACTGGCTGGTCAACTTTGACCAGCCAAGCCACCATAAATACATACAAAAAGCCAGAAGGCAACACAAACAAAAGATGCACCAGATGAGCTGGACAGTGGAGGTCCCCTTGACTTCCACCCACAGGTCTAGTCCATGTAGCTGCCAACAACCAACTGCCTAGATCCTGTGGTTGACTGGGCCACAGGAAACCTCCAGGCAACTCCACCTGGAGGGGACAGAGGTCACATCTGACCTCTCACCTATAGACTTCATGGTGAGAGGTCTGCTGGCACCAAAATGGCATCCGTCCCAACAGCTTACTGTAGTTGTCATGCAGACCACCATATGGAAATTCGTCTGCTCATTCAAAATTTAAAAATTTGAGCAGACCAGGTTGCCACAATCCTCTCAACTTCCCTGTTCCGTCTCGGGAACAGGTCAGTCAAGTCAGCCAGGATTGCTCCCCGAACCTGACCTTAGGTATAGGATGGCTTCCTGGTGGTGTTGCGAAAGTGGAGCCCATCCACTCCGCAGCCCACCGACGTGCCCACCACAAGCACATCTGGGTGTTACGCCACCCAAAACCAGTATCGAAGACCGTCCCCCTAAGATGGCTTTCCTCCAGGGCTCGGAATTCCTCGAAAGGAATATCCTAAAGTTGCGGACGTGTGCGAAGCGTCCGACTTGTTAGGAGGTCCACCAGGGCAACCGCGGGCTCGGCCTCGCACACTGGTAGAGGCTCAGTAATAAACTGTCCAGCCATACCTCCTAAGTTGCATCCCAGCAAACGTTGGATGAATGGGGCTGCATGCCGGGCTAGACAAACTATCCCGGCATCTAGCCCCACCACAGCCAGAATTGCAAACGTTTGCTGGACCGGGTTTACGACCATCACAACCGGAAAACCTCCACAACCAAACACCACCACATGGCGCATGTTGTATGGCGGTAACCTTGCTACCCACGGCTCTGGAAGTGGCTCATCCAGACGGAAGTAGCCGTGGTATTGGCAACCCTCCATTCCCGGCTGGTCCTGCCAGAGACCAAGCCGGTTATTCAGATACACCTCTGCATCTGAATACGGGGGCACTGCGCCAATACGCCGTCCCTCGGCCTCAGGCCTAGGGGAGGTTGACGTTTCTGGTCCTAGGGTATCAAATACCCCGCCGCCATGGACCGGAGAGAAGGGTGTACCCCCACTGGGGGTCACGTCTTGCGGGAACACTGACTCCTGCAACCGAGGTTCCTTCGCCCTTAGGTGAGGGCAAAGTCACACGGTGCAGGGTTCCCACTGCTCGAACCCGCAGGCTCGAGACTGCATCCACCTTCGGGGAGGATGGAGGCGCGCCGACTAAAACATCGCGCATCGACCTACCATCCATCCGCGCCGCCTCAACGGGACGGGTATGGATCGGTTGACTCCCGGCCGGCGTGCTTGCCTGCCCCGGGACTCCTCCTTTTCCGCCACGATGCCTCCAGTTTTGGCTCCCTGGCACCTACTACTGGAGGGTGTCGGACTCCCCTTCTTCTCACGCTTGGACTTTTTACGGTCCTTTTTCTTTTTCTTCCCGTGAGAGGAAGGTTGACCATGCATTGTGTCAGACTTAACTGACCCCGACGACTTACTGGGCCGATCAGGCTTAGGTGGGTGGTTAGCCCCCTTCGCCTTCTCGGACTCCTTCTTTGAAGGTTTTCCGGCCGGAGCTGTACTCTTCTTCGTAGAAGTGCCCTTAGCCGAAGTGACAGCCGAGGATGACTGTCCGGAGACAAATCTTCCTCGACCATCCCGAAGGAGAGGCTTCTCCTTCGGTGCAAGAGTCGGCTGACTTGCCACCAGTAGCTTTGGCTTCCGCACCATGGGCTGGTGCACTGGAAGCCTGCATCGCCTCCCTCTCGGCGATTCGCTTCTGGCCAGCGATGGTCGTGGCACTCGCAATATGCTGGACGCCACGACCGACAGGAGGTTTCCCTGTTTTGAGCGGACTCAGGCCGGCATTCCCTGCAGGGGAGGGAACTCCGCAGCGCTCCCGGCGCTCAAACTCCTGCCGCTCACCTGCACCGACCGCACGAGCGATCTGTCGGTGCAAGCTCGCTGCTTGAGCCTGAAGCCGTTTGAGCTTGTCCTCCAAGCTCTCGGGCTTCCGAGTTTCGAAGGCCTTTCCTCGACCGGAGGACCTGGCCTTCTTGCCCCGCGAGCTTTCAGCCACTGGTGGGGTGTGAGGGCAGAACCTCTTTTGTCCCTTGCCACCACCACCACCACTCACAGATTTTCCCGTTTTACCAGGAGCGGGTACTGGAGGCTGAGTAGCCTTCTTCTCCACTTCTTGACGATAATTGGAGATTTCACGGAGGTTTTGACGGATGGATTTCTCCGTCCACAGACCGATTTTGTCGGGCCTTTGGCTGGACACCTGGTGATGGGACGCCCTTGGTTTCTAACGAAACTGTGGCGGGCCCCAAACACCGCAATGTCCGGCCGCCTCCTCTCCCAGCCGTCCGCCCACAGTAGCGGACTGCCAGATCTCTCCCACCACGGTAGGGATACCCAAAGAGTACCCCATACCGTCCAACTTCCCACTCGAGGCTCGAACCCACTACCTCGAACACCCTTGGTCTCCGCGGACAGAGCTTGTACCGAGGAGGAGGAGGGGTCATCTGCCTCGAAGTCGGTAGACTCCTGCGAAGAAACAGACGGTGGCTTTAGCGCCGGAGTCATTCCACTCCGTGCCGAAGCCTCCGTGGCATCGCTGTCTGCATCGGAGGAGGTATCAGAGACACTAATTCCATCTTCCTCTCTCACAGTGCGGGTGGGTATATACGGATTCAGGTTATCGATATGAAACCTGTCGCGCACCTTCCGACCATAACCGTCTACGAACTCTATCTCGTAGACTAGGTCAGAATACCGTGCGACCACCGTACCCCTCTCAGCTTTATAAGCCAAGCTCCATTTCTTCGCCTGACCGAGCTTCCCAGCCTGATCTCTAATCCACACCTGATCACTAGGCTGAAACAGAGGAGGCTCCACACGGCCAGCGTCATACCGCTCTTTTTGCCTTCTTTGAGCAGCCGTCAAACGTTGACGAGCCTGCTCTTCCACGGCTTGCTGGTCAGGCAAGTCGCGGACTGGACCGTTTGGAAGGAGGTTATCAATTTCCATCCGAGGCTCACGGCCAAACAACTGATACGGAGAGACCTGCGTACTCTCCTGGACAGCTGTTATAAGCCCACAAGGCGGGCCGTAATTTATCCCACCAGTTACGCTGTTCCTTGAGGGGATCAAGGTACCACTTGATGGTTTCCATTCGTTTTTGTTCGTACGCTCCGTAAGCCCAATAGCTTGAGTTTCAATGAGTTTCAGCTCCACCCCTCGTAACAGTCCAAAAACAGTGGAGTCTCTCGAGAAACTGCTCGAAAGTGTTCCCAAAGACGATAATATTGTCCAGGTACACTAGACAAGTCTCACACTTATGTCCTGCCAATAAGAGGTCTAGCGCTCTTTGCATGGTGGCTGGAGCATTACAGAGTCCGAAAGGCATTTTCTGAAACTCAAAAAGACGTTGAGAGCAAATAAATGCCGTTTTCTCAACGTCTGGCTCAGCCATCTGAACCTGCCAGTAACCACTAGCCAGGTCCAAAGTAGCAAAGAACTTCGCACCGGCCAACGAGTCGAGCGCATCATCGATGCGAGGCAACGGATACTGATCCAGCTTTGTCTGGGCATTCAGTTTCCGGTAGTCCACACAAAAACGAAAGCCACCATCCTTCTTGCGGACAAGCAAGATAGGGCTCGCATAGGGACTACACGAAGGTTGGATAACCCCTGCATCCAACATCTTCGCCACCTCTTCTTTCTTGACTGCCCTGGCCGCTGGAGCGGTTCGATGCTATCCTTCTCGCACTGGAGGTTGCCCACCGGTGTCAATCGTATGTTCGACCAGAGAGGTTTCACCCAACTCTGTAAAGTCGAACGCGAAATGATCCCGGCGTGCCAGCAGGAACTCTCGAAGCTGTCTCGCCTCTTCAGGCTTCAGATTGGGACCAATCTTCAGACACTCTTCAAGAGTAGGAGCCATCGCCACTTGGAGCACTTGGCAATCCGTTTCCGGACGCCCCTCTCAACTTAGACGAGGCCTCCCCTAGTCGAACTGTCTTCTGAGTGGGGTCTCCCCCTCTCAATTTAGACGGCTCTTCCAGCCCTACCACAATGGCAGCCTCCACAGCTTGAGCCGTAGCTCCGGTGCGGCTCCACGAGAAGCAGCTAGCCAGGGCCGGCATGCTCTACCAATGTCACCGATACGACACGTCATACGTGGGCTGGTAGCCAGACATTCTCCCTCAGTCGCAGAGAACAAACTTCTCCGTGCCCGATAGAGGTTCTGGTCTCGGGCAGCTCTAGTGAAACAATGTTCACCCACCCATCAACCTTCTTGAGTGCAGGTGGATCCACTGGGAGTTGCCGTCCCAAGCAAAGCCCCTGGTATCGGCGATGGAATAGCTTCCACCTCCCTAGGTTCTGCAAGTGCTCGATCGGTGAATGCAGCTTGGAGGGCGTCTGGATGTGCAGTCCAGACATCCTCCCGGAAGTAGACCTTCCGGTGCACGATATCGACCATCAAGCCGAAGCGTGAGGCGTGATCAATGCCCAACAACGCTTCACCCTCTCCTTTCACCAAAAGGAGAGGCACCTTGATGGTTTTCTTGTGGATGGTCAATTCCACATTTGTGACCCCTACTACCTCGATGGAGTGCCCATCCATTCCAAGAAGGAATGAATTAACCGCCGGTTCCTCTATAGGCAACTCCATCACTCGTGCCACCGTTATGCTTAGGACCGACACGTCGGCCCCGGTGTCCACGATCATCTCCAAGAGACGATCGCCTATCGACACCCACACCCGTGGTGAACCTACGTCGTAGGCCCGGCTCTGAAGCTCAGGAATGGGAACCCGCGGGTTCCCACCATCGACCTCCTGCATCCCGTCCACCTCACCGTCCACACCGGATGGTAATTCCAGACTTGCAGAAGACTGGGGAACAGCCTCAGAAACCAGAGACTCCCCAGGCACAACAGGAGGTAGGGGCGCACCAATTCCTCCCGCCTGCTCGATGAGCGCACGATCCAGCACCTCACCACTAGGCATATAGAATGAGGGGGCAAACCAGCGATCCAGCTGACTGCACACGGCCTCCAATGTGGAGCATGGTGATGGAAATACCCAGTGGGTAATTTCCGGGTCCGCAGACCTCGCCAGAGGCACCCCTGCCTTACGCAGGACATCCACATATTTGGAGACCGCCCGGAGTTACGTCCCTCGCTCAGAACCCAGGCCCTGACAGGCACCTGAGTTTTGAAGCTTTACCGGTCGCACAACACTCAGTTCGGTGGCAACCGGCGGTGGATTAACGGGGATTTCTCCTCGTCCTCCACGAGTTGATAGTAGAACTGGCCATCATGAACGGTGGCCAGGTACTTACGACCCTCCAGCCAAACTGGCGCAACGCCAGCGGTTGGCTGGAGGTTTTGACTCGTCATGCACCACTCTGGCAACCTGCCCTTTTGCCGCAGCCTTCGGACAATCCTTCCTCAGGTGACCCATCTGGTCACACCCGAAACAAGGACCTAGTCGCCGGAGTGAATCTCCTGTACGGTCCGTACTTTGAGGCGTTGCCACCGGCTGACCTCCACCAGAGCCTGCCGCCTTCTTCTTCTTGCCTCCGGTCTTGGCTTCTGCTTTGTCCGACTTGGACGGTGCAGCAGCCTTCGCACCCGTTTGGCTCGAAGATGAAGCCCTGGCTGAGCTCCCAGAGCTAGCCGTGGTTCCGGAGGACTGAGCGTTAGCCCTGTCTTGAGGAACCCCTCTAGTACGGTTAGGTAATTTACCTACAAGAAGCAAATCGGCCTCAACCAGCCGTGCCTTTCGGGCATATGCTTCTACCGTACCGGCCTTGCAACCGATCAATTGATCAGTGATGGCCGTCAGGAGTTTCCGTTTGAAGCGTATGAGCCGACAGCTATCGTCTTCACCCGGAAACACTCGGTCGGACAGTTCCAAGAACCGCCAGTAAAATGCCTGCACAGACTCGGTAGCCCCGTTTCATCGACTCAAGTTTGCCGAAATAGAGGCGAGCCTGGTTACTTGTGCTGGGAGCGGCTACGCATAGCATCCTTCAGCTCCGTCTAGGTCAGGTCTGGAAGTTTCCACCAAAGTGGCATAATACTCCTCAGCCGGACTGTCCAGCAGAAACGTAAACAAACTGCATCGGGACTCATCCGTCCAGCGCTGAGCTCGGGCTTTCGCTTCGAACTTGCGAAGAAAAGGCGTCAAGTCCTCTCTGCCGTCGTAACGAGCAAATGACTGGACCGGGTTAAAGAACCCGAACGCCTGAACCTCCGCTGGAACCGCTGGAGCGGGCGTCCAAGCAGCGGCGCTAACCCTGCGAGGCTGCCTGCTCCGGTTCCCCGAAACGTCAGACACGGACTCAGCTTCCGAGGGTATCATCAACTGAACCTTTGGCTGCTGTCCAGGTGCAGGAGGAACTCCCCGGCCAATCCCCCTAGGAGACGGCCTGGGTGCTTCCCGCGGAGGTACCAACCGGGGTTGTACCGGTGGTTCCTCCCTCTGTGCGCCTTCACGCACGGGCGACAGTGAAAACCGAGGTGCCATCCTCGGCTCAATCGTCGACCGGGACAGTCGTCCTTCTAAATGAAGGACATCTATCCCGTAGGCAATCTCAATGAGTTGCTGCTCGGATAGCCTGGCCAAAAAGGCCTGGCCCTCACGTGCAGTCTCATCCGGGATTTCCAGCATGTCCCGACGGGGTTGATCGCCCCGTCTAACCGGACGGGCGGCGGTGGAAACTTGGACATTCGGCCGTGCCCGATCGTCCTCCCCGGTGAGATCGCCATCGGACTCACTGTCTTCCGACAGGTATTCTCCCGGAAAAATGTCACGGCGGCGTTTCCGCACCGTGACCCAGTCCTCCGGGAAATCCCCGTCTACGCTACCGCTTGGTTCCCTTGTTTCCAGAGGATCTCCGCCTTCCGCCCCCCAAGGGGACGGTCGACTACGCGGCCGCGTAATTCCAAACCCACATCTGCACCAAGTTCCCAACCTCCCGTCGGTACTTTTGGGGCTGTCTCCATTTTTCACCGTTAACGAACGGTAAAATCTGGACAAAGCCACCAGATAACGAGTTTCCACCGTCGAAAACGATAAACTCACGGACAAAAGTCCGTAAAATACCGTTACGAATGGATGGGATCGTGCGAAACCGCGGTATCACGGATAAAAGTCCGTTTCCCACGGTGTACTTCTCGGTAAAACACCGTACACCCCAAAAACCACGGTACCACGGACCGTAGTCCGTGCCCCACGGTAATTCGACAGTAAATTTACCGTTAACCGCGGTACAACGGACCGGAGTCCGTTCTCCACAGTAAATAACGGTAAATTAACGGTGAACTGCGGTAGATTTACCGTTCACCACGGTACAACAGACCGGAGTCCGTTCCCCACGGTGAGCAACGGTAAATCGACGGTGAAACGGTGGTTTCCGCCGCTGTCCCAAGGACCAAATTCCGCGCCCAGTGGCGTACTCTCACCGCATGGTGCTTCGACCGACTAAACGGTCGAATACACGGTAAATCACCGTGCGAGAGGCGGGGTACAGGTACCCGGTGCCTCCACCAATTGTAACATCCCGCCGGACCGTCACAATAACACGATAAGATAAAATGCCCACGGAACACAGACGCAAAAACTTACCGCCAACCGGTTCCTACGGGGAGAAGACCGTACCCGTAGCCGCCTCTCCCACGGTGTTCCTTGGAATGTGCCGGCTCCGTGAAGCCACCCACGACGGACACGACAAAAGACCATGCCGCCACGCTCGTGTCGGCTCGCGGTAGAACCGGTGTTCTACCGCGAGCCGACACGAGTACCGGCCGAGAAAGGTCGGAGAAGGACGGTGGTGTTGCCCCAAACTGGCGACCCATCCTCCCGCGGTAACTCCCCAAATAAACGACACGACACAAGCAAGTGATGATAAATAAGTTTAATTATACGATGTAAATTGATAATATAGGATGACAATGATATTTACACAACTGGCTGGTCAACTTTGACCAGGCAAGCCACCATAAATATATACAAAAAGCCAGAAGGCAACACAAACAAAAGATGCACCAGATGAGCTGGACAGTGGAGGTCCCCTTGACCTCCACCCACAGGTCTAGTCCATGTAGATGCCAACAACCAACTGCCCAGATCCTGTGGTTGACTAGGCCACAGGAAACCTCCAGGCAACTCCACCTGAAGGGGACAGAGGTCACATCTGACCTCTCACCCATAGAGTTCATGGTGAGAGGTCTGCTGGCACCAAAATGGCGTCCGTCCCAACAGCCTACTGTAGCTGTCAGGCAGACCACCATAGGGAAATTCGTCTGCTCATTCAAAATTTAAAAATTTGAGCAGACCAGGTTGCCACAGGTCGTTCATAAACAGTAAAAAAGGGGACAAAGAATGCCACTTTGAGGAATGTAACGACCCGACTTGGCCGTTGCAATGACCCTGGAAAATTTCGCTAACTTACCACCGCTGAACCTCCTTGGGACGGGACCCAAGCACTGGCCAGCCCTCCTCTTGTACCCGTCCGTGCCCACGGGTAGCGCCGGTCGGAGGTTCCCACGCCGCAAGTCGACGGACAAGTGGCTGCCGAACAAGACGTAGAATCCACGGTAGATTCCCGTTAAATCCTACCGTGGACAAACCGCGCGCGAAGCACCGGCCGACGAGACGATAGACATGCCGGAACAGGACGGCGAAGTACCGGTGCACCCCACCGGTAAACCCCCACCCTCCTCGCGGCAACTTCCCCAGCAATTATAAGATATAATGAAAGAGACAGACACAGTGGTGAGTGAAAATAAAGATATATGTTTATTCAAAAGAATAAACAATAAAATTAGTTTAGACAATAGATGCATCTCCTGGCTAATTCAGCCAAGAGAGGTCATTGACCTCTATCCACAAACAAAGGAAATGATGCATGGTGGCCATCTTGGCCACCTGTTGATTGAAGGAGCACACACAGAACATGCACACAGCAACTCAGGGTCTCACTCACTGTCCAGGCTGCTCCACCTGGGGGAGGACAGTGACCCTTGCTGGCCATTTTGTCGTCTGCCTGGCAACCAACTTACAGGTGCCTAGGTAATACCATCGATTTCAACACGCTGCTGTCTACTAGAGAAAAGATGATACCCATTAGACTACTTTATTGTTGATATTAAAAGATTTCAACTTGCTTATCAGCAGCAAGTGTTTAACCATATCAAAAGCCTTTGCAAAGCCACTTGGCAGTGGTGAAACCGGTATAGGTTGCCTTTCTCCTATTGGTGTTGTGAATATGACTATCTTGTGTAGTCTTTTTTAAAAATTGTTTGCTCAAGTTTTGAGCCATTTTTACTTTGAGTATATTATATGTTCCAGAGGGTCACAAACTGTTGATGTTAATAATATGGGTCTGTAATTAACTCGCAGATCTAAGTCACCAGATTTATAAATGGGACAGATGTTTGCATGCTTGAAGGCTTGTGGCAATACTCCAATAGTTAGAGATGTTTGAAAAAGGGTACTTACTTAGGAATGGACTGACTTCTGTGGCCAATTCTTTTAATAACCTAGGTGGAATTTCATCTCGACCTATTTCTTGGCATGGGTTTGCAATGACTAATTTGCTCGTGGGGCATTCACCACTAGGCGTTTTAAAGAAAATATGGTATTTGTGTTTTTGTTAAGACTTTTAACATACTTCCAAAAATGCTTGGGGTTTTTATGAAGGGTATTTTTACATCTTTCAAAATAAGCTGTGTTCTGTGAGTTGAAAATGACCTAACTTTTAAGCAGGTGATATTCATTTTTTTCTATTAAAAGCTTATTTTGAAAGATAACAAGAAAATGTCCTTAAGTGAATGAATTACCCAACTAGTTTCTAAAACACTTTGTAGTTTCTCTTCATTTTTCTCCTGAAAAACGAAATAACCAGAGTTCAAAAATCAGCGGTTCATGAAACTATTCATCCACATGAAGCTGACAATGCACAAGACAAATTCGCAACTATTTTAAAACATTTCTGCGACTTTTGTGTATTGTTTTTGTTTGCAATTTCACAAAAAATCGGTTAATCTCAAAAGGTTTGTATTCTGTACTTACACAACATATTGTCAACTAAAGAAACAACAGAACAGTAGCATTGTTTACAGTGTTTATGTAGTAGGACAGCTACATAAAAACAAACCACATTTTTGCTTGGTGCGACAAATTTGTTTTGGTGTCATCTTGAGTACTGCTGACAGTTGTTTCAGGTTTATTTTGTTTGCAAAATTTTTCAGCTAGATGTGGATCGGGCTTAAGTGATCGAGCTCCCCTTCTAGTTTTTAAAATACTTTATAGTTTTCTTAATTTTGCTCTTGAAAGACAAAAAAATCAGATTCTGTTTCAAATTTTTTTAATAAATTTTGACAATTTAATACAAAGAAAAATACTTTGAAAGAAAAAACAAGTTACCACATATATTATTAATTTTCTTCCAATGTAGTATTAAAAAAATAAAAATGTTGGAACACGTTATTTAATGCCAAAAGAAATAAGTGCCAAATAACGAACACACAACCCACAAATTGAATAAGCATCATTTGGAGCAATTACTAAACTGAATAAAAGCCAAAAATTTCGTGGCTACCCAGTTTGGCGATTGTTAAACATTGATTTATTCACAGTGGTATTTGTTCAATCTGGCACTTATTCACCACAGACCCAGGGTGCATGTGCATGCTTGAATGCACATGCAGTGGTAGATCCAGGGGTTCGAGAGGCATGTACCTCCCAAAAGAAAAGGAAACAAGCAAGAAAGAAAAAGAGAAAAAAGTGAGAGTACAGATGTGAAGTACATTATACCATAAAACATTGATGGCTAAGAAAACTAAAGAGTATATTGTAACAAACCACCTCTGTGGGGGATAAAATGTACCAAAAAGTGGTTGGCTAAGCCACTTATTCTATCCTAGTTCGGGAGGAAGGTAACAAATTAATCCCTTTCCGTTTTCTCACAAGTTCTTCCTTGCTGAACTTTTACAGTTAAAACGGATCTTTTCACTGTCTGTTACCCCTCAGGCTTTCGTCCGGTTAAAAGCTGGTTGATCGTGTTGTCCCTTGAAGTTCCATCTAGAAGTGATGATCCAGGTTTACACCTGGGTTGGCAATTCGAGATGATGAATGATGTAACAACCCGACTTGATCGTTACAATACCCCGGCAAGTTTTACCCAACTTAACGCCGCTCGATCTCCCTTGGGACGGGTCGAAGCACGGGCCTACCCTCCTCTTGCCCGTCCGTGTCCACGGGTCATGCCGTTCGGAAGATCTTCCCTGAAGATCGACGGTCGAATGGCCGATGAAGACATAAACCACGGTAAATCCCCGATGGATCTTACCGTGGTACTGTGTGCGAAGTACTGGCCGACATGATGGATGACAAGCCGAAAACAGGATGGTGAAGTGCCGGTATGCTTCCCTCAGCAAACCCCCACCCTCCCCGCCATAACTTCCCCAGTTAATTGAATAAAGAGACACGGACAGTGTGGTATTGAGTGAAAAATAATAGATATAATTTATTCACAGATAAATTATAAAACACTCACTTAATTGAAGCAAAAACTCCTGGCTAATGCAGCCAGGAGAGCAGGTGGTAAAACACCCAAACAAAAGAGATCAATGGTGGCCATCTTGGCCACCTGTTGAAATTGAAAGAGCACCAACACACATGCATTTAACATATCCAGGGTCAACACACTGCCCAGGTTATAATCGCCGCCGCCATTATATACCACCCCCAGGCTGCTCCACCTGGGGGAGGACAGTGACCCTTTGCTGGCCATTTTGTCGTCTGCCTGGCAGCCTACAACAGGCGCCTAGCAGACGACACAGGAGTTTTAGTCTTGCTCCACAAAGAAGCAAAACTGGGTCGTCACAATGATAACTTTCGTTCTGTCCAATAAGTATAAAAGATAAGACTTAGCAATTTTTAAGCATAATAACAATTTATTTACAATTATTTCCATTGAGGTCTATCCCAAATTGGGCATAGACTCTCTGTTTACAGAATGCTTGATAAATATCAAAAACACAGCCTTTTTATACCCAAAAAAAGGATACTGAAAACACTTTCTCCGAATCCCCTGATTGGGTAAAAACACAAGTAAAAACCAAACTGGCCAATCAATGTGATTTACCAGTGGTCACCAAAAATATAGACAATGATTCATTTCAATTAAAAACAACTTCACAAAAGAAAAACACAACCCCATTGACTTAATGCTACTGCTTATCAGGACTATCCCTTTGTATTTAGGGGTGGAACTGGGAGGAAAGAGAACCCAAGACCAAAAGATGACCCAAGGCAGGATATTGGTATCGTCAGCTGATAGAACTAGGTCAAACCTCTGTATGTTAGTACAGAGGGTTGACAAAGTTTCATGCCAATCCAAAACAAAAACAAACGATCCAGAAAAAATTAAGCGAGCCAGGATCACTTCTGGTCTTATTGTTTCAATATTTGGAACAGCCACAAATAAAATTACAATAGAACATTGTGAAGTATGTGTGACAACCTGGTCTGCTTATAGTCTGATACTCTGATTATAAGTGGGGAGATATGCTCCGTATGGCTAATGGAGAACACATGGCTCCAGGGTAATAAAAGACCCCTGGACATGTGCTTTTTGTGGAGCCCAATTATATAGCCTTGGTAGGTCATGGGACGTTGGCTGTGGTATGAATCAACGAAGCCAACACTGGTGGCATTTACGATATTTAGCTTGAGAAATCCAGTGATGCATCCATTTCCCTGGAGAGTTGTGGAGAGTTGTGGAGGCTGTCCTGGTGGTAGGGCTGGACAAAATGTCCAAGTTTAGAGGGAGCAAATTCATACGAATGTCATCTGGAAGAGCTTCTGTCTAAGAGAGCTTCCATCCAAGTTGAGAGGGTCGGCCGGAGAAGGCCGCTGGTTCCTCAAGGTGCCCATGGGTCCTACTCTTGAGTGCCTCAATATTGGACCCAGTCGGCATATGAGGCAAGGCAGCTTCGAGAGTTCCTGCTGGAATGCTGAGATCATTTCGAGTTTGACTATACTGAATTGGGGAAACCTTATTGGTCTAACATACAATTGACAATAGTGTGCTGACCAGTGCAGGCAGGATTGTGACGAACCGCAGCAGCATCACGTACAAGGCAGTAAAAATGTTGGAAATATGGGTATTCTAACTTTTACATAGTCCTTACGCAAGAACTATCCCGCTTGTGCACAATGATGGTGGCTTCCGTTTATGTGCGGACTACTGAAAACTAAATGCCAAGACAATGCTAGACGAGTATCCGTTACCTCAAATTGCTGACACACTTGAATTGCTTGCTGGCACGAAGTACTTCGCAAAATTGAATGTGGCCAGTGGTTACTGGCATATTCGCATGGCGGAGGCAGATATGAAAAAGACAGCACTTATCTGTTCGCAAGGTCTGTTTGAGTTCCAGAAGATGCCTTTTGGACTCTGCAATGATCCATCAACCATGCAGAGCACTTGACAACTTGTTAGCGGGACACAAGTAGGAGACCTGCTTGGTGTATTTCAACAATATTATCGTCTTTGGCAGCATCTTTGTGCAGTTTCTCCACAGGCTTTCCACTTTCCGTGAACACTTACGAGGGGCAGAGCTGAAACTCCAGCCGAAGTGTTTCCTTGGTTTGACATCTTTTGGCTATATAGTGAGTGCTGAGGGAGTTGCCCCAGACCGGATGTCATAAGGCCAGTCCAAAAGTTTGAAACGTGAAACTGTGACAGGTATCCAGTTTTCTCAGACGGGTGTGGCAACCTGGTCTGCTCAATTTCAAATTTTTGATTGAGCAGACGAATTCCCTATGGTGGTCTGCCTGACAGCTACAGTAGGCTGTTGGGACAGACGCCATTTTGGCGCCAGCAGGACTCTCACCATGAAGTCTATGGGTGAGAGGTCAGATGTGACCTCTGTCCCCTCCAGGTGGAATTGCCTGGAGGTTTCCTGTGGCCTGGTCAGCCACAGAATCTGGGCAGTGTTGTGGGAAAGTGACCAGGATAGACCTGTGGATGGTGGTCAAGCGGACCTCCATTGTCCGGATCATCTTCATATCTTCTTTATTTGCCTTTTGGCCTTGTGGCCTTTGGCTTTTTGTAAATTTATGGGGGCTTGGCTGGTGGAGTATTCCCAGCCAAGTTGTGTAAATATTGTTTTGCATTGATGTCATTAAGACGTCGTAAGTGTGATTAAAGCACTTTTTATTTCATCACTTTACACTTGTGTCTGTGTCATTTTTTGGGGAGTACCGTGAGGGGGTGGGATTTCCGGTTGGGTAAACACCACCGTCTTTTGATTGAGCAGACGAATTCCCTATGGTGGTCTGCCTGACAGCTACAGTAGGCTGTTGGGACAGACGCCATTTTGGCGCCAGCAGGACTCTCACCATGAAGTCTATGGGTGAGAGGTCAGAAGTGACCACTGTCCCTCCAGGTGGAGTTGCCTAGAGGTATTAAATGGTTTTGTCAGCCATTTAATCTGGGCAGTGCATTAGAGACCAGAGGAGAAACCACAACTTGGATGGAGGCCAAGGAGGCCTCCATTGTCTTCATCTGTTCATCTGTTCATCTTGTGTTGCTCATTTGGGGAGTACAGCGGGGGGGGGGTTCCGGTTTGGGGCAACGCCACCGTCTTTCTCCGTCCTTTTTCGGCCGGTGCTCGTGTCGACTCGCGGTGGAACCGGAGTTCTACCGCGGTATTCTAGTGTGGCAACTGGTGGTTCTCGTCGTGTCCGTCGAGGGAGGCTCTGTGGAGCGGCTATGGGTGTGGTCCCGTCCCCGTAAGGAACCTGGAAGCGGGTAAGTTTGGTTTTGAATTACCCGGGTATTGTGACGGTCCAGTCGGGACGTTACAGTGGGGTCTAGCATTTGAATGGTTAAAGAATTGCTCATCATGCACGATCCATAATGATACACACGGATGCTAACGGGTAGGACTAGGAGTGGTGGTATACAAGAAGCTGTCTCGTGAAATGGAAAGGAGACAAGGTATGTTGTCACTAAGCAAGAGTGCTTGGTGATTGTTTGCCATTGGTAAATTCCAACTTTATATCCTTAACTAGGAGTTCGGCATCATCACTGATTACAATACTCTGTCATTTGCAGACAGCTAAGAACCTGCACGACAGGCAAATGCAGCTACAAGAGAACTGGCATAAGATTCAGCACAAGGTGTAACACCCAGTAACTCATGATCCTGCCAAAACACTAGCCTGGGGGTGTGACTCATCTGTCCTTCCCTCCCGCTCTAATTAATACTTAAGTGGTGGATTGATACTCTTAGGACTATAGAAAAGAGCATAATGAGCTCTTAGAAAAGGTAGAAGTCGTCAACACTCACAAAGAGGATACTTCATGAAGTATGAAATGGTGAAGTATGTTGTGGACCCTTCTTTAACTGAATGCATGGAGGCTCATGTGGATGAGGTCATTTACTTAGTCCATTCTGAAGTGTACTGGATAAAAGAGCAAAACAGCGACAGCTAGTGCTCTCAGGTGAAGGATGAGCTCTTCACGGACTCGGACCTTCATTTCAAGTTTGTGGTGGTAAATAAACTATTGTTATAACTTCCTGCTGCAGAGGCCACGGATATTTGCGGTGTAAAAGGCTTCGTCCGAAGCACTAGTCTCCATGGGGTGGAGGGGTTTCAACATCCCTCTTCCATGGTGGAAGAGACCTGGCCATCCATTGAAATGAACTGATGGCCAGAAACAGGTGTCATGCTTGAGGAGCCTAGGATAGGGTAGACTTTCTGTGATGGGGAGGAGGCAACCATCTAAGCGGAAAAGGAAGGATGCCTGGTGGAAAAGGGCTGTAGAAATGAGGAAATGTCCAGAGTTTGAGCTCTCTTCCATCCAAATTTTTCTCTATAGGATCTGACCTTATATCTGCCCCTAAAAAGGTAGAAGATGGTTGGAATCCTATAGAGGCAGTATTACCTAACGAATTTTTAGCAGCTAAGCCACCATCATTAGCTGACCCTCCGGTTGGATTAGCGGCAAGGCATTTTCCAAACAGTATAATCAGACCAAACAGGATGCCTGCCACCGATTTGTCCCACATGGCATTGTCACTTGCAGAAAAACCATACAGAAGACTTGGCGATTGAATGCCATTAGATGCCTTTCTTTGCCTGTGGGATCAGGAAGCACTATAATATTAAGCATCACTAGACAACATTCCACAAGCAAGCTAATAGGCTTACAGAGCATACGAACAAGACCATAATGGAAACCATCAAGTACTACCTTCATAACCTCGAGAAGCAGCATGATTGGTGGGATAAAGTATGGCCCACCATGCTGGATTTCAACACTGCTGTGCAGGAGAGTACCAAGGTCTCTCCATACCAGTTGTTTGGCCATGAGCCCAAGATGTGGTCCACTTCATTACATGCCTGACTAGCATGGCATAGAGGAGTTTGTATAAAAAAAATTGTCAGCCACTCGGAAAAAAAAAACAAGTCAGTATGACTGGCCAGGTGAAGCCACCCCTATACAAGCCTAGTATGAAGGTATGGATAAGGAACATAGCTGGTAAGCTCAGCCAGGGCAAGAAATGAGGCTTGGCACTGATGCTGCACTGATGTTTCCAAACTCAATGAACTAATAGAATCAACATGTGCGGGGTTGAAACAGGATAAATAGCTACGGTCATGGGGGATGCCAAATTCTACTGTAGATGCGTGCTCGGTTTCAAATTGAATAATTGGCCAAAACAAATGGGATGTGCAAAATTCGAATGAGTTGTCCGAATGTTTTATGCATTACTGTTTGCTTTTTATTATAATTTATTACCAATTATTCGCTGTTCTATATCTATTACCTTCAACTTTTCTAATCATCATGTTATCTACAGATAAACCATGATAATTTAAAACAATCCAGTCTTTACGTCTGATTTTTCCCATTATTTATAATATCATTAAATTCCCTTATGAACTAAAAACATGAGCATAGCAACGTTATTTATAGCTCAACTACACATCAATTAAGAATTCATTTCATGAAAATGAATTTTGAAAAATTTCAAAATATGATTTCAATCACCCGGTTACAAATTAGTAATTTAAAATTGTATTTAGGAATACTATAAAGCCCGCATTTCTTATTAAATCACAATTAATGAAAAAAATTAACTGGCATTGTTTTATTTTTATTAAAAAAACGTAGTTTCCAAAACGCAGAATATGAAATCGAATTCTATTGTTCTTCCAGTTGCATATTTCAAAATAAAACGTCACAATTACGCTATTACACTTCTGAAATCCAAGCCGTTCACTAACAGACCGCATAATCTTTGATGATTTTGTCTCACTATAAAGATAAACATCTGATGCTCCGTACCATTCAACGTGAAAATCAGTAAACTGAATATTGTGAATCGCTGGGAAAAAAATTAAATAAAAATTGCATAGAGCATTTCATCACCAACAATGACAAACAAACCTTCCGAAACGGTTCGTCTCGATGTATTCAGCTGTAATTCACTTGGATCTTGATCACGAAACATAAAAAGGTGCCCTTCTTCGATCGTCTCCGAGAACGGATCTTCGATCGGTTGCCAACTTCCATCATAGAACCAAGTTCCTCTTGTTATTACTGACTGTTCACCTATTGCAAGAAAACGAAATAATCAGTGTCAGGAAAGTCAAATATTTTTACGTCACAAAAGATACCTGTCCAAAATACAGAAAAACAAGAACGACTGGTAACGTCAACTTCATAAAGACCACCCCTGACGACGAGTCGTTCTCCTTTGAAGAGAAGTTCTTTCTCATGTTCCGAAAGAGAACTCACAAGACCCACGTCATAGTTCTCGCCTTTTGCTATACGATATCGAACTTCGAGTCTCAAAGAGTCGTAACCGATGAAAGGTGTCCATTTCTTTTCGATTTCTTGACGATAGAACCACCTAACGTGACATGGATCAATGTTACCGCATACAGTATCGTCACTAACGACAATATGTGTGAAAGACGCCGACCGGAAGTGACTAATATTGGACAATCCATCATCGTATAGAATCTCATCGGTAGTGGAGTCGACTGCAATTCCATTATAAGCGTCGTTTGACTCCACCTTTCTTGATTCTCGTTCTAGTTTTCCCTTATCCACTTTCAGCCGTTCGTAACAATTCCTTTCAACATCGGTGCCGTCTTCATCTGTGTCTTCTATCTCATATTCATCCCAACCTTGACTAGAAACCGAACTCATGAATCCTAAATTGTCTCCAGGAGACTTGTAATTGACCAGTTTTGGTATGTTAAGTAAGAAGAATTCGTTCAAAGATTCTTCTGCGGTTCCGATTTTACACGCCTCTGACTTCTTGTATTTAGATTGAAATGAGAGTTTCGACGGTATAAAGAAAAACATAGAGAACGCGCCAACAGACAAGTCACAACACACGAAACCGAAATAATAGCAAAAAGTGCCAAAAACGCAAGATTAGTAAATGATTTTCAAGGTGAGAATATAAGATAACAGGATGAAACACTCCTCGCCTTATAACCCGTGGTCTATATGTAATCGGTTTTCCTTCCTTACCCGCTTATGACGTCATTTTGCGCGCCCTCTCTCGGCAGGCCCTACTTTGTGCTATTTCTTTACATAGGCAGTACCCAAAGTTGATATAGTAACAAGGTTGGCTCATAACTTTTCAGCCAATTGAAAAGTTAGGCCAAATAACAGCAGTAGTGGGGATACTACTGTATAAGAGAGGATATAAATATTCACCCCTTATTAGACTAGCGTTAGCAGGGGCACTGTAGTTTCCACTTGCCATCACTTTCCTATATAAAAAAATAGGTTACCAATGCGCATGCTCACTGCAAATACTACTGGGCTAATGCTAGTGCGGGTGTCTATGTATAATCGTTTTATTTTCCTGCCGCTAATGACGTCATTTCGCGCGCTCTCTTTCGGCAGGCCCTACTTTTTGCCTATTCCTTTACACATTGCTTTTCGTGGAAGACGACAAGGAGGGATTCATGGTAGACCCGACCATCAGAACAGAAAACGACGTGGATCAGCCATTGCACGTTCATGCTGAAAAAGTGGATTATTACAAACAACACTATCCCCTTCTATCTGGAGTGCTATGGACTAGATGAAATAGAAATTATAGGTCTCATGGTCGGTGCCAAAGGCACTATACCCAGGCTCTTCGAAGATTTCCATGTCTGGTTCAACCTGCCAAAATCATTGGTAACCAACATTGTGACGTCTGTCATCAAAGACTCAGTAGTAGTGAGTCAGTACATTTTGTGTGAAACCATCAACACAGTGTGACTCAAACACTATGCCTCACCAAACCCTGCTATGTTCATTAGTCAACCTTTTTTTTTTGTAAGGTCCTATTGAGACGTTTGGGCCCGCCGCTTATTTTCGCTTTGTAGCGTTTTCGTTTTTTGGGTTTTACGTCACCCTGTATTTTGTTTGGCTTCTGGGCCACTCGGTACTTTTGGTACCAAGTGACCCAGATATCATATGTCTTAGATTACGATCTTGACCTTTTCGTTTCCCCTCATATTTTTACTTCCACATGAGTGGATTAATGTTTTGTGATTCGATTTTGTTTTTGTTTCTCCTGTTATCACCTATGTGTGATAACGGGATGAATCATGATTTTGGCCAAATGGATCAATCTTGTGATTGGTCTGTTTGGGCCAAAATATTAAAGTAACCAATTGTAAAGTTGTGCCCTGAGAATCCGACTTCGGGATTCTCAGGGTATATAAAGAGTTCATTTTATATGCTGGAGAGATTTTTCTAAACACTGAACCTATGCCCGATTTTGGCTGGGTTCTTTTTCTTTTAATTATTATTTTCGAAGTGATATTTTTATGTGTTGTTCAAAACCAGTTCGCTAATTTTTTATGTTATATCCACGAAATAAATCTTCTATTATATTTAACTTCAGTGGTGGTTTTATTTTATTTAAACTTAAATTCCGCGGTTGTGAACTTCATCATTTACAAGTCTTCACCATTTTTGGATACTTCGAGGTCCCAACAGGTGCAAACCTGCAATGCACGAGTAAGTATATTTTACACGATTCTTAGGGCAGATTTACGAACGAAAGTCCGAGAGATACAGAGACTAAAGATCCTCAAGACTGTGAAGTCTTTTGCCAGAGACTAGTGAGGACACAAAATAGATGTTATATTGGTCTAGTCCTCCCGGGCCAGTAGAATTAGTGACCTAGCCACTCACTATCAATACGAGTGCAAACTCGCTCATATTACCATAACAGAACAGATTCTACTAAACGAAAAAGGTCCGTCACACTATCCATTCCCATTGTCATCATGTTGTCCTGTACATTTTTTTTCATTTCAAACTAATTTGTTACCTGATATTATGTACAATTGTGTTGTTTTGTATTCTGTGTCGCTTGTCGGCTAGTCACATTGGTGTCCAGAGAGCAATAAAAAGCTATTTTCTTCTCAATGCAAATGAATGGCATAACGCACAAATAATTATAGTTTCACTATGTTACTTATTTTAAAAATAAAATTAATATTGCTGTGAATTAAATAGTTTCAGAAAATAAACAATTATGTTTTAGTTTCACAATTATTATAAAACAAAAATTTAATAAATTACTGTAAATGTATACAGAAATTATGTTTTAGGCCTCCATATAAATTTATTATCACAAAATGAAGGTATAAAAAATATTCGTAAACAAATGTAATTATAAAATGCGGGAAATGTGTGCCTAACACAATGGCAGAATTGTAGAACTTTTATAAACAAGGAAGTTAGGGTTTTTGTGTCATTTGAAGTCAATGGTGTAATAGACAGTTTTCTGTTCCAGTTCTAAAAAATATCGAAATATAAATATTGATTATTAGGTGGCTTTATAAATATGTATTTGGTTTTGCCCTCCGAGATGGCATGCTTGCATGACAATTATGTTCTATAGGAGGTGTTTTAGAAAGTAGAATAGTTTGTGATAATGCTAGATGTTTTTCATGATGACATCTTTAAAAGTAAAGTTTTTATAAAAGTTTGAAAAAAGGCGAAAATAGTTTTCATGAAGTGTCAATGAAAAACATAAAAACGGGTCATTGAAAACAATTTGAATTTTTTTGCAATTTTATTTCCAAAAAAAATGTTTGCTAAACATTTTTGCATAAAATCGTTACAAAAATGCCTTTTTTTGCATAGCTTAATCCACTGCAGTGGTGCTGTAAGGGGTGAAGCAAAATAGATATTTATAGAGCCACCTAAAGTAAAACTTTGAAAGTGTGGAATTTCTTAGAATACAAGATTGGCTTAAAATACTTTAATGTGCTTAGTTTAATATTGAAAATAATTTCGACTTCATTGACTGGGACAATTCTACCATCCTTGACAATGAATACAATTATTATAAAAGAAATATAAAAGAAAACACATAAAAACTGCCCTTCATACTGTTAACCTTAGGTCTGATGTTGACAATCTTACTGATATATATGCAAATTTCCTATAAGAAATCTATCAATTAGATCATTATGAATTCCATTGCAAACTATATAAACAGATACACTTGTATCCCCAGTCTTTATCTTTTTACT
Source organism: Brachycybe producta (assembly GCA_036925085.1). Classification (NCBI taxonomy): domain Eukaryota; kingdom Metazoa; phylum Arthropoda; class Diplopoda; order Playtdesmida; family Andrognathidae; genus Brachycybe; species Brachycybe producta. The sequence goes on from JAUPFP010000003.1 coordinate 8,462,122, forward strand.
ATTGTGATTGTTTGCACACCTGCTATTGTCTATGTATGGTATTGTGAGCTTTTGACATCAACCAATATTTATTACCAACCTTTAGATGACATTTTCCACACTTCGTTTCTTCTCTGAACAGTATGGTACCTGCACAGAGAAGATCCGAGCTGTAGAGAGAGCTGGATGGAGACAGATTGTAGTCACTCTTCTGCATGGGGGTGAAATCGATGCAGGAGAGTGGCGGCCATCTCTCTCTCTTCCGGTTGATGCTGATATACATCTTCTCCATCGGTATACCAACAAGAGAAGATGTTGTAGCTGCTGAGAATCGTATAGCTCCTGCCCTATGGAGCCTCCGGCCTCTTAAGAGAAGTTAGTTACATATAGACAGAAGGACAACGCTGTTTCTTATTACAACACTTTTATTCATCACTTGTAAGAAACACAGAATACAAGGATGAATATTTATGATACTAACGATAAATCCTCAGGCCCATGATTCGGAATAAGATCGCGTAATACAGGCAAAGGATAAGAACTGAGGAACAAAAAGGGACACGGTCCTTTTATACCTTGGACATGTGTACACCTGCGAGGTGTAACCAGGTCCAAGTGACCGTGGTCCTTTATGTATCAATCCGCCGCTTGGGCATGAGTCAGAAAGGTGAGTCAGAGAAGAGGGAGGGACGGTTGAGAGTTGTTTACCCCCGGGCTATGGTTTTGGAGGAATCATGATTTACAGGGTGTTACATACCCTCCAACTTTGCTTGGAGTACGTCCTCGTACTCCAGCCAAGGGTGGTAGGTTTTCAAGTTACGCAGCGGGGAGACATGGGTGGCTGAGGACTCACCGTGTACAGAGGTAGTTACGGAAAGGCACTGGCACCAAAGTGTCAGCGCCCTTTAAAAGTGAAAAAGGCTGAAAACATAAAAAGATAATTAATGCTCGCTGAGTGGCGAGTCGCTATTGAAATTTAAAGAAGAGAACAGTTGTAACGTATTTTATTTTTTATACATTTTTTTCGATACTGCCACCCGGATCGGTGGCAACCACACGAGTACATGTGGTGCGCAGCTATCCCTGCTGCGGAGGGTGGGGAGGATCCTGAGTTCATGAACCGTAGGGGTGGTAATCCCGCCGGAACTGGCCTCATCGGTAGCTGGATGCGGCAGACAGCCATTGACCCTGGTTGTCGGGGAGATCCCGGTGGAAGATGTTAAAGTTGTCCCGATCCCCGATGATCTGGCGGGAGGACCGCTTGTTGTACAATGTAGCCCAAGCGGCGTCCCACAAGACGGCGATTTGGTAACAGGGATCCGGTTCCGGGATGTAGCGATGACTGGTGCGGAATGTCTGTCCGGCTGGCATTCCAAAGACGGAGTTGACGAAAGCCCACAGAAGGGCCTCCGTGGTTCCATCGATGACATCTCCGGCAAAACTGATAGTCTCAACAATTCGTCTTCTTGGGAAGACGATGGTGATGAGGACACTTGTCAGGCGAGAGAGTCCCACGACGTATCGCTCCCAGAGAGGGAGGTTCAGACGAGGGAACCCTTCTTCCAAAGAAAAGTGGCCTATGTAGAGGGTATTGGCAGAGCGCACTTCGCGCTGCCAAGTGACCCACCGATTGTTGAGTAACCTCTCGCCGGGGGTGGCTGCACGGAACGGACGATTCAGCGGTAACCGCCCCAGAGTAGCCCCGGCAGGGGGTACAGTGGGCGGTGCGGCTGGTCGGGCTGGTGTTGGAGCCGCAGGTTCCAGAGAAACCGATGCGCCTGCGATAGACCTGGCATGGCGCAGGGCGGACCGGGCCATATCGCGGGCCCGCTGATGTAGTCGCTTCGACGCTGATTTCCTACTCAGTGCCTCGAATGGCTTGGCACTTCCTGGTGGACGGCCCAGCGCCTCCATCGGGTCACCTCCCTCTTGCATGACGCCCTGCAGAAGGTCTGTGATGGCCTTCTGTTTTTTCAAAAAGGCGGCACGCTCGGCAGAAGGTGGCGGCATCAAAGGCATGGGCGTAAGTTGTACAGGAGGGCGGCCTGGAGGCGGTGGAGGCTGAGAGCGGTGCGGGACCCGATTAGGTGGGCCCCAAGTTTTGTAGCGACGGTCGCGGTCCAGTTGGACACGGGGATCCTGTAGATCTTGCCTGGCCCTTGGGTCGAAGTCATCACGCGGTGGAAGGCCGCGTCCAGAGGAACCATGTTGTCCCTGCTGACTTCTTCCATCGGGTCGGCATCGTGGCGAAAGATGGGAACCATGAGACGAAGAGCGACGTGGCTGTGGCCGTTGAAGAGAGTCTCGAGAAGAGTGGTGACCCCTGTAGGACTGTTGGGATTCCTTGGGGCGAGCCCCAGTGGGAACCTGAACACAAACAGGTCGGGGGACCACCACTATGGAAGGTAACTTTGGAGTCGGAGTTGGTGTGGCGGCCTCGCTGAGTGGAGGTGTGGCACATCGGGAGGTTGGTGGTGATGATAATGGTGTATGAGGAGGAGGTGGTGGAGTGATCGATGGCACCGGTGAATGGTGTTGGAAAGGCTCTGGTGGCGTCACAGACGGGGAAGGAGACATAGAGAGGCTAGTTGACAAGGTCGCTGGGGAGTTCCAGGGCGGCGGCGATGACGTGGCCGATGACGTAACTCGGGTGGCCTCTTGGAGTCGGGCCTCGATTTGCAGGAGCTCCTCCTTCGGGAGTTGCGCCGTGCAAGGCAGGCCCAGCTCGATGAGACAAACCGCGCGGAGGTACGCCAGGTTGGCCTCCCCTTCCTTCTTGTCTTTTGCTGCCTGATAAAGAGCAGCCTCCCATTGTAGCTCCAACTGGAGATCTTCGAGAGGGGCAGGCACAGATCCGCCTCCCCCACGCTTCCCTCTAGCTGCAGCTCCACCTGGAATGGGTTGGCCAGGCGCGATGCTATCTCGGAATGCCCGGTTAACCTCCCATGCCATGGTATTGATATTGATGCGGTCTTCCCGCTCCTCCCAGTAGTGTTTTGATGTCGTAACATCAAAGGGGACAATGCTGCTTGGAGCAGCAGGCTTCCCTTCGCATCCGACATTTGCAGGTCGCTTAAGCTTGCTTTTAGGCGCTTCTCCCCACGCCGGTGAAAATTCTCCGGTTCGGAGGAGGTGCGGCGCCTATCTATGATATTTGGCGACTCTCTTCTTGTTGTGGGCGCACTGGCGGTGCCCGCCTTTTGTAGTCAACAGGTAGATTGAGAGAGGGGTCCAGCGGTCCCCGCCGTTCCACTCTCCGTCTCATCTTCACTAGAAGAGGCAGACATCATTCTGCCTCCTCTCCATGAGCCTCTACTTGGCATTTTCAAGAGTTAGAAAGTTCTTACTTTTTCGAAAGTCCCGCTTCTGGTGTTCACTTCCAAATAATAACAGAAATCGGTCCCCGATCACTCTGTTATTATTTAAAGAGGTCCAAAAACTTCTGAAGGCTTGATGCACTGCACGTGAGTTCAAAGGCTTGAAGGTGGCACTCAAGCTTTTGATTAACAACGAAAACTGAAGAAGTTTGAAATTAAAATTTGGAACTTGGCACAGAAGTAGATTGAAGATTTGATGATCGAAGAAGATCGAACATAAAGAGATGAACATAAATGAGTGCTTCTTTGAGGAGAGCAAATCGAGTGGTAATTGACCAGGTTTGGTCACTTGTATATATTTCTATTTAATTCTTTTTAAAAGTTAGAAGGGCCGGCCCCTTTTAGAATAAGACACCTTACTCTAATTGGTTTCTTCACGACTTTATTTATTGGGGGTGGGGGTTGTCCCACCGATATTAGATGTGAGAGGTGTTGATCTAATTCTTATCAGAGTCGGTCCTGTTTATTATTTTTAGATAAACAAAAGGACTAAGGAATCTCGAGGGAGAAGGGCCGTTTTTTTATTTCACACTGAGGTGTGAAGTTGCCCATTAACTTTCTCCCCTTCCTTTCCTTAATGTCTTTTGAAAGGCAGTGTAGATGGGTCAGCAAGGTTACAAATGCACCTTGCTGTTTGTTATTGTTTCTTGGGGTGGGAGTTGATGTCCCAGAAATTCGATTTTAATTAAGAGGGTGACAGGTTCTTCAATTTTATTATTTAATTGAAGGTGTCCCCTCTCACAAAATCTTCAAAACTGTTTTTTTCTTTTTTATCCATTTATGGCCTGCAGTTTTTCGTTGTTTGTTTTTTTCTTTGAAGTCTCAGTGTATTGGTCTGGCCCCCAGAGCAATTGTCTCTTTGAAGTTTTTCTGTCTTCCTACTGTCAACAGCATGGTCAATGGCGTTCACCCATAATAAAAGGGAGCATGGTGTTTTCTTTTGCTGACCCTTTTGTGGCTTTTGATTTTCCTATTTTTTCTGAACGTCTTGACTGGCCTTCGGCATTTATCTCAGGTGTACCACGTGGTTGACAGTTGTTTGTGAAGGCCACGTGGTTCCGGTCAAGTTATTGTAATGTTTGAAATGGTTGCCAATATGTAAATATTGGCGGCCATGTTGAAAAGTTTAGAATTTTTTCAAAAATTAAAGTTGTGTGAATTTTGTAGTTGTAGGAGTTATTTGAGAGTGTTTAGAGGGGTTGTTGATGCTGTGGGGTTGTTTATTTGTTGGGGGTTCCTTTTAGCCCCCCCCCCACCTTTTGACAACTGTCCTCAGTTGTCCTCTCAAATTCCTCTTTCTCTTCTATTGTTGCTATTTGATGATTTGTAGTGTTTATTTCCATAGTCGTGGAATAAACACTAGTGAATTATTGTACTATTTTTGTCGCGTTTGGTTTCCTGACAGCGTGGGTGGCCGTTGCTTTCGTCGTCACTTACGAGGTGGAGTTTCGAGATTCCCCCCAGAGGCACTGGCAGAATTTCCAGAGGCCTCTAAGGAGGTCTCTCCCAGAGCCCTTCCGATGTGTGCTTCAATGCATTTTTGTTGGAGTGTGGACTCGAAGAGGTCGTCCTCCACGTATACTTTGTTTGTCGTCATGGACACAGCTAAGTGGAGAGCCCGGCCTAGATCTCGGCCTAAGATGGCTTCGTGCCGGCCGGTAATCACTATTAAGTGCCCTCGCACAGCGTGGGGGCCCAGCTGGACCGTCGCGGCGAGTCGTCCCACCACAGTGATTCGTTGGCCTCCCACACCCTGAATGTTGGGTGGGATTAACACAGGCTCGATTTCGAACTTGTGTTCCTGCGCGAGTTCAGCGGTGATGACGCTGCCCGTAGCTCCGGTGTCCGCGAGCATCCGTATAATCTTTCCGTTGATCGTGACGGCGATGCGCGGGTTCTTGTCGCTGGCATTGTAGTCTCCGACTTCTTGAGGTGAACAGCTGTCTACCAGCTGCTCATACACCGTTGTCATTAGTCTTCGGCAGCAGGAGTGGCCCTTCGTTGGTGGTTGGGTTCCGGGAGCCATGATGGCTATTGTTTTATTTTTGCGGCACCCAATCTCTTTTGTGGACTGCTTAAGGATGTCGAGCATTTCCTGCCAAACGATTAGCTCGTCTGGGGTCTATTTATGTGCAGGAGCCCGGTCGAGCACCTTGACTGGTATGTCCTCAGAGTCGTCAGAACTGTCATTGTCGGGTTTATCAGGAGTAGGTGCTCCGGCGGCTGAGTCTGCTGCTGGAAGAGGAATCCGGCGGATTTGTCCCGCTACTCGTATCAGAGCAAACTCAATGCCGTCTTCGGTGATGATATCCGTTTCAGGCACCTATCCTTTAGTGTCATAGTCGGTAACCGGCTCCCCAAACTGCTTGATTGCAACCTTTTTCTTTGGTTGCCGACACTCACGAACGAAATGCCCCAATTTCCCACAATTATAGCACGTTGACTTACTCTTGTCGAACGTGCGTGTGGTTTCTGGTTGGGGGTCCGTTGCAGAGTGTCGGTTTGAATTGGTGGCAGCAGTCTGACTAGGCTTTTTATCGTGCCTAGACCGGTGTGGTTTGTCTTTAGGGCTGGCGGCTGCCGCCGGCTCCTGGTCGGTCTTCGATGCTTCTTTACCCAACTGTGAATCAGCTGCGGGTTTTGGTTCCGTCGGCCATTTATGCAAGGACAGCAGGACCGCCTCCATATTGAGGACGGCAATTGCGAAGTCCTTGAACGATGTCGTAGATGCGTGGTGCGCGGCATTCTGTATGGTGGGATGTAGAGCGTGGCGCAACTGGCTTATACGCAGCTGATCGTCAAGTTGTGGCTAAACTCGGTCGCCGAGTATCATAAACTCCCAGATGAAAGCTTGTGTACTCTCGCCTTCCTTCTGGAGCATCTCTGTATACTTCTTCTCCACGATGGCCAGTTCGTTCGGCTTCCCGAACGTATCTACCATCTGTACTCTCAGGGCTGGCCAAGGAATGTCCTGAAGCTCATACCTCAGTTTACTCAGCCACGTGCGGGCGGCCCCAGTGAAACACCCCGTGATGTATTTCTTCTTGTGGTGGCCTTTCCAGTCATACAGGTGTGCCACTTCCTCAAATTTTTCCAGGCAGGGACGGAAACCTGTCAATCCATTGAACTTTTGAATTGAGTCGGCAGGGTGGCGACCGCTATATTTCTTATTGAACTCTTCCACGGAGGGTTCTCTGGGGGCTGGTCTATAGATGCCATCCTGGACGTTTGACATTCCAGCGGGCATTAGACCTACCCCTTGCGGTGGAAAACGTGGTGCATAAACTGAAGTGCCTTGTGTCGCTCCTTGGTGCGGCTGTTGTTCCGGGGGTGCCGAGCGGCGACCACTACATGTAACCCGGACAAGCGAGTGAGGAGAATCAGCACGTGTCATAATCGGTATTTCCGCACGCTCATCTCTGTGATGCGGATTATCTGACAGCTCTTGATGGGGCCAGTCAGAGTGGCGCGGTAGATAACGTGTGCAGTGTGTAGTGTCTTTCGTAACGATCGTGACGCTCTCTGTAGCCAACATAGGGAGCTGAAGAGGCGTCCGAGTTATCGGCACAAAGTCGGTGTGTGCGTGTTGTCCACCGTGGTGTAGTTGGTCGATTCGGTGTGAATCGGTCGTCTATGAGCTGGGACACGCGAGTCGATAGTGCAGCCACCTGTTGTGATAGGTGTTCAAACTCAGCAACAGTCGGTCGCGGCGGTGGTGTCACATCAGTAGTTATGGGTACTTCTAACAGATCTTCGTGTGAACCCCGGTGATCAGGCAGGGACTCCATATTGTCGTGTGAGGTAGCCATGATTAATGATGTGGCTTGTGTGATGTGGATGTGTGGTGACGAACGAGTCCGACGAAGTCCAAGTCGGTGTGTACAGCTCCGAGGGTTCTCGAGTACACTCTGGGCTATACTTTCGGGTTCCAGTATGATGGGACTCGTTCAGTTCGTGACGTTGTAGGTCGGTGATGTCACTGTGCGTCGGTAATTTAGTGCTTGTCGGCAACCGACACTATCGTACCCTTATACACTGAGTAACGATAGATTACCTACGCTCGTGACGTATATAACGAAGTGGCCGTTCACTCCGTTAGTGTGGTGATGGTTGTATCGTGTTGATCGTGTCCTCAGTTGGGCGTGTGGCGATTTTTGATTCCCAACTGGTGTAGTGTCGTGAGTCCTTTATTGAGTGTCAGATTTTGGAAGGATCTCTCTCGACACATGGTATTTGGCGACCACATGGAGGTTATGAGAATTCCAAAAATCTCAATAAAGAAACAGCAGATGTACAATGCAATCGCGAGCGTGGTACACCACCCAATCGAAATTGCACTGCAGAAGTGAATTGGAAATGAAAGTGTATTGCAGTTGCCTGAAAAAGAGGCAAGCAATACGAAGAGTAAAGCTAGAGCATGGTGCCCGCACTTTTAGTTTTACTTGAAAACAAGAATTAAGAATGTGTGTGTAGAGAACACACAAAGAAACGAAAGTTCAAGATGGCTGAACTTTCTAAAGAAGAACAAATAAAGGAGAAGTTCAAGATGGCTGAACTTTCCAAAGAAGCAAGAAAAGAAAGCGGATTTACTTTAAAAGTATAAACTTAGGTGCGGCTACCGCACGTCAAAAGTTTTAATTTAGATTTATTAAAATAAAAGTAAATCAGTGTAGAAATGGAAGGGTGTTCAACAAGCTAAATGTTTGGTGAACCAGAAGAAATGTTCAGACTGTAGAAATTTTGTGTCCTCACTGCTGGATGGCTCTGGAGAGAAAAGACAGAGTCAGTGCCCAGTGAGGGACTATATTGAGTAGAATGAAGAGGTCCGTAGGTGGCGCTGTGGTGGCCACTTCCGGTTCAGTTTATTGCAATGTTCGAAAATTGATGGCTTGAAGAATTCCTCCCGGCACGTTTTTATGGTGGCCAGGAGAAAGAACACAAAAAAAGAGAGAAAATTCAAAGAAAAGAGAAGTTTTCTCTAACAAGAGGAACTCCACCAGGGGGCGCGTGAGTGCAACCCTCTGGAAGAGAAGAAATAAGAAGAGAACAGAAAAAGATGAGAGAAGGTACAACAATGAGTCATATGGAGCGAAAAACCGCTCCGTTGGCACTTTTTGAAGAGTGTCAGGTCGATCCAAGATGGCGGCCGGGCTTCAGTGCTGTCCAATGGAGAAAGTTCATGTGATTATACATTGAGGTGATGATGATGAAGAAATTGAAGAACATGACTTGGGACATAGAGGGTCCCAAGGGAAACACAATGAAAAGACAAAGAACAAAGAAAAAGGGGGGACAAGAAAGTCCCACGTGGTTAGATAAAAGTGTGTTTAAGCTTGTAAGCCCCCTAACAATGATGCAAAGTTAGGAAGAAAACTTGCTAGAAAATTAAAGATGAAGAGTGAAGATAATAGGACATTTTAAAAGACACACACGTCCTTTAAAAGCCTATTAATAGGTGAATAGATAAGTAGATGAGATTTATTTGCCTAAGCAAACTCCTCTCGGAGAGTAAAAAGAATTTGTTTAAAGTGTTGCCCACACACCAACCAATGATACTGAGGAGGGTCGAGTGGGTTTTCACTTTGAAAATTAAAGAAGAGTGAAGATAACAGTGGGTGATGGTAATGGAAACATAAAACACGGAAACATAAAACACAAAAACATGGACGGAAACACATGTGTCAAAGAACTACTACCAAGGTGTTGCCCACGTGCTTGATGGATGTCGATGCAGCAGTTCTTTTTAACATGTGTCTCTAAGGACAGGACACAGAATCGCGCGGTCGACACGTGGTGTGTGTAGCCACAAGTCTCGTTCGCGATTCCACAAAAAACGGAGCCACACTGTTGGTTTGACGTGATCGAGGGCCTCCATACGTGATTCCAACACAAAGGACGCCGTGTAGTTGGCTTTGACGTGATCGAGGGCCTCCATACACGGTTTTAAAAAAGGCGCCATGCGATTAACTTTGACGCGATCGAGGGTCTCCATACGTGGTTCCAACACAAAAGACGCCGCGAGGTTGACTTTGACATGATCGAGGGTCTCCATACGCGGTTTTACAAAAGGCGCCACGCGGTTGACTTTGACGTGATCGAGGGTCTCCATACGTGGTTCCAACATAGAAAGGACAGACGAAGCCTCGTGAGGCACAGTCACGAGACTTAGGACAAAGGACGGCTTCTGTTTACAGGTCGGAGAAGGCAGATGGAGCTATACCCCACACCTCCACCAAATGTGAGCTTTTGACATCAACCAATATTTATTACCAACCTTTAGATGACATTTTCCACACTTCGTTTCTTCTCTGAACAGTATGGTACCTGCACAGAGAAGATCCGAGCTGTAGAGAGAGAGCTGGATGGAAACAGATTGTAGTCACTCTTCTGCATGGGGGTGAAATCGTTGCAGGAGTGGCGGCCATCTCTCTCTCTTCCGGTTGATGCTGATATACATCTTCTCCATCGGTATACCGACAAGAGAAGATGTTGTAGCTGCTGAGAATCGTATAGCTCCTGCCCTATGGAGCCTCCGGCCTCTTAAGAGAAGTTAGTTACATATAGATAGAAGGACAACGCTGTTTCTTATTACAACACTTTTATTCATCACTTGCAAGAAACACAGAATACAAGGATGAATATTAATGATACTAACGGTAAATCCTCAGGCCCATGATTAGGAATAAGATCGCGTAATACAGGCAAAGGATAAGAACTGAGGAACAAAGAGGGACACGGTCCTTTTATACCTTGGACCTGTGTACACCTGCGAGGTGTAACCAGGTCCAAGTGACCATGGTCCTTTATGTATCAATCCGCCGCTTGGGCATGAGTCAGAAAGGTGAGTCAGAGAAGAGGGAGGGACGGTTGAGAGTTGTTTACCCCCCCCCCCCCGGGCTATGGTTTTGGCGGGATCACGATTTACAGGGTGTTACAGTATTATATATATTTTTATTCTATTTTTTATTCTATTTTTATTCATATTTCTTATACTTTGAACAACCATATTTTAGAATGAATATGGAATCTATCATGATGTACTGTTCAACTTATATAAAAAGAAAAGACATCAGTCCCTCATTATGAGGTATCTAACAATCATATTATGTTTTAATCATCTTTAATAAAAATGCTAATATAAAATGCTACTGGGTTCTTTTTTACCTAGATCGTTCTGAAGATGATGCCATTTAGCATCGAAACGTCAATTCTTGTATTTTAATAAAAGTGCTCGTTTGTGCACAACTCAGACCAAGTTTAAAATCATTGCTTCACTTCTCATTACTCTACTGGTCAACTAATTTTCGATGTAATATTATTGACAATAATAAAATAAATAAAAATAGATATATGCTTTGCTAAGATTTATTTTTCAAAATTATTTATTTTCTAGTGGGGTAACCGGTCATAAATGACTGGAGCAAAATTCACAGGCAATTGTGCACATGTGCGTCGTTTTTTCCTTTTTTTACTCCTTTCATTTCAATTTCAGTGACCCCCTTCCACTTGTTCCCTCCCCACGTTTCTATTTCCCCCTACGCTTTCCAACCTTCCCCCTCTCCTATTTAATATCATGGTCCTATAGTTGACCTTGAGAAAAAAAAGTGGTTCATTTATTCATTTTAATTTATATAAATTCCGACGTAATTCAAGGTTTTTTGTGACACACACACTCACACACACACACACAGACCTGGCTTAATATATATATAATTTTTCAATTTTTTTTTTATTTTTCAAAATTATTTATTTCATTCCAATATTAGCTTCTTTTTTAAATGATTAAAATACTTAAATTATAATTATTTATTTCAAATTATTGCATTGATTTGTGTATGGCTGTGAAAAGAAGTAAGCAAAAAGTAGAGCCAGACAACAGAGGGCGCACAAAAAATGATTGATGTCGGCAAAATTCAGCATTAACAAGAAAGGGCGAAGTTTTATATCCTCTCATATTATCCTTGGTAGTGACGCAATATAAAGCAAATTAACTTCTCCCTACGAGTTTTAATGCAGAATTTTGGTTTTTGAATGTTATTAATATTAGAAGAAGACGCTTTATTAACAAAGTGTGCTGCCTACATATTGTAGGTTGCTATAATACACAGCATACTAATCAGTCGAAAGACAATAATGGAATACGAAACGAGTGAATATCCGAGAAAGAAATGAAAAAAACGAAAAAGTTAACATTAATTGACAATTTAGGTATAGATATGGTTGTGAATACCCAGTCTTCCTCCCTTAGCAACACTGCCGTGAAGTCATACATTTGACGTCATTGCACCTGTTCTCTCCCCTCTCTTTCACTTCTCCCCTTTCTTTCGCCTCTTCCTTCTTAGAAAAGAGAATGTTTCGTGCAAGACGTTGCTATGGCAACAAAGAGAGCCGAATGGATGTGTGGTCAGAAGATCCTGGGAAAGTATAACCAGCCTCAATCTTTCTGTCATCGTTCTGTCATTTTTCTATTTTTTTTTAAATAAATATGTTGAAGATGACTTTTGACATCAAAAGTCCAATTTTGTTTACACTTTCGATATTTTAATGGTTATTGCATAGCTCAACATTGGCACATTGGCCCAATGTTGAGCATAGCAATAAAGTGATTTTGAAATGTTTCCTGAGGTGCCCATAGAGATACATGGTGACCCGGGAGGTTATGTTCATTTACATATTGTTAAATGATTGGTCAACTTAGATCACATGAGCAGGATAGCATATGTACATGTATATAAGTTGGACATTCATGTGTTTGAGTTTGTCTTGCATCTGTTGTGTGTGTAGCTAGTGGCTATGCCCGGCCACACACCTGTAATTAATTCCATTTGTGATATTGGGAGTTTTGCTTCTGTTGTTTGTGCAGACAGTAAATATGCCTGGCCACACACCTGCAATTAACTCCAACATGTTGTTATGTTGAGTGCCAGAGAGCACACCGGATGGTTCTTCCTGGTTGCCCTTTTCATTCACTAGATTGTTCGTGGTCACTTGTATGTGCTTAGCTGAGGGTTTAACCAGCTGCACGACTGATGTAAACTGGGTTAGAGTTGAACAGGATCGATAACGATGACGAAATAATGGACGGATAGATACAAGATGGAAGCAGACAACTACTAGTGGATGACGATTCTCCCGGTATCGTTTCTCTTCTATCAAGAGCACTTTAGAAGATATTGATGTATATTACTCGGATTTATTTATTTGGAAGTTGCATATGACTGAGTGTAGAACACCTACTCGAGGTTGTAAACAAACATATTCAACTGAACCCATGTGTCTTTGTTATGTTTATAAAACACCACTGGTAGCATATTGAGAGGTAGATAAACATGGCTGCACTGAAAGGAAGAGTCTACAGCCGGTTCCCCGTTCCCTAAATATGTATGTAGTGTCTGTAGTGTAAGAAACACTACCAGTATGGGGCCTCTTTTGCAGCTATTTGGAAGAAAAAGTTGTCTGCTCAAACTTAGCAGATGATTCCCTGGCAGAGTGACTGGTGGCGAAGAGAGAACTTTTACAAATATGTAATAGAATGTGTAGAATACCAAAAAAATAAGTGGAATGAATTACTAAAAGGGAAAGTGAAAAAGATTCGAACAGCAAACAATAATTATAGTGTGACAAACCTTTTTTCCCCTTTGATAGAATCTGCTTAACTTGCAATACGAAGCGAGTTATTGCTCGTAATATTATTACCCGGGAGGACTAGACCAATATAATATCTATTTATGTCCTCACTAGTCCTCACAGTCTTGAGGATCTTTGTCTTCATACGTCAATGAACTTTCATTCTTGAATTACCCTTAAAAATGGTGTTGAACTACTTAGCTAAATTAGAGTTGCAGGTTTGCACCTGATCATCGTCCGGATGAGAGGATGATGAGGCGTAGAGCTGAAGAATGATGAAATGCACAGTTGCTAAATAAAATAAAAAAATACCACTGGTTTAAATTGAAAATATATAAGGATTTATTCCGGATATAAAAATATAAGCGAAAATAATAGCTGGTCTTAACACACAACACTTGCCAAAATCGGGCAAAGATTTGGTGTTTTAAGATTAACTGAAAAACATGCATATGGCGACGTACGACACTATGTCGAAAAAAAACATGTGTTCAGTTGAAAAGATCTGTGATTACAAAAACTGGATGAGTTCCATGATGTTGACGTATTTATGGTCGTAAATTATGCATATGGATTTGAAGTCGATTTGCAAAGTCTGATGCATCGATGCTGTTGTCCTCCTCAGAAGTGAAGAAATCACCAGGTAGACATAGTTCATGACTGTAAACCAATGTTGTTGGTGTGGCATTAAGGTCTTCTTTGAAGAAAGAGCGGATACCTAGGGGAACTATTGGTAGCTCTTCTGTCCATTTGTCTTTACCATGGCACACAATGGCTGCTTTAAGTTGACGATGGAAGCATTCGATGAGGCCATTAGATGCTAGATGAAAAGCAGTAGTACGAATTCTTGTTGTACTAGTCAAAATTGCAAGTTCTTTGAAAAGGTAAGACTTGAATTGGTGTCCTTGATGCTGTTGCAACTGTTTCCGCTATGATGTCCACAATAGGAACAGCTTCTGGCCATCTTGTAAAACGATCAATCATGGTGAGGCAATAAGAAAATCCAGATGATGGAGGCATGAGTCCAATCATGTCTATGTGGACATGCTTGAAGCACATCTGTGGATGTAGAAATGCTGAAAATGGTGCAGAGACATATCGAGTTATCTTGGAACATTGACACTGCAAACAGGAATGCACAAATGTTTTGCTATATATTTTAATTTTTGGCCAAACGAAGGGTTTGCTGTATAATCTAAAAGTTGCTTGAGTATCTGGGTAGGCAAAATTGTGCAAGTTGTAAAGAACTTGCTGACGGAAGTTCACAGGTACAATAAAGCTACATTTCCATTGCAAAGCTACAACAGATACTGCACTGCTGCTGCACTTGTTGTTGCTGTGCAGGTGTTCCCATTCCACTGCTACACTGCTCTTATTCTTGCTGCTAGCCAATCAGGTGCAGATAAGAGGATGTGATGTCATAATAGTAAGCCACACCTCTTGTATGGGTTTTATCATTTCCTTTTGCCATAAAACACTTACAGAAAAAATGTGGTCACTTCTGTAATTGGCCCTCTTGAGGAAATAGAATATAAGGAGGGAATGTGTTTATTATTATTGGCTGTTTTACTACTGCTTTGTTACCTTTCTACTGAAATAACCAACATGTACGGTTCCCCTACTGAACTTTACAACTCTTATAAAAGTTGTCAGTAGGTCGTACTTTGTGACGTCATTGGGTCGTAAAGTAGCAATAATGTAGCTTTAACTGGTGAGTGGGAATGTACCTTTAGACAAGGAGAAGATGTTGACATATCACAGTGTAGAGGATGTGATATTGTAGGAAGCTGCATCTTAGATAATATGATTTGAAGCTTGTTTCTGTGTTGAGAACATGGTGTAATTCATCGTCAGTTTCTTGAGCTTTGGAGATGGCTTAGAAATCCCAGTTGTTAGAGACAGATTGTTTGTTACCTGGATATTCAGATCCTGGTGAGTTTAAATTGGGTTTGTTGTATTTTCATTACGTGATTTGAAGTTCGTGCCCATTTGTTGAAACGATATGTAAATTTGATTTTTGTTTTGAATGTGTTTAAAAATTTTGGAAGTTTCTAGTAATTGACAGCTGAGTCTCTATCACCAGCTGTTCGGTCTTTAAATCTTTTCATTGAATTCTGCATTTTTGTGTTACATCACCACTTGTGATCTGTCATTGTGATAACGATCTGGAACTGTGTTTTTGGAACTGTTCATAATGGATTCAGATCAGGAAGAAGTCAACATGGATCGAACAACTGTGGAAGTCAAAATTACCGAGGGACAACCAATGGATCTGGTACAACTTGGTAGGGTGATTCCCACAATTTTTGTAACTCTGCATGGCGCTATGGGCCTTATGATGCTGAAATATATGCCAGAACAGCGAGCCTTTTTGTTCGAGAACATAATAAATTGTTTTGGGCCTGCACGTCACTCATCACCTCGAGTTGGTACATCGATGGCAGCAGAATAAAGTTTGGGACCTCCACGCCTAAAACCAGGGCCAACTACTGCGACCCAAATGCATGCACATAGATCAAACGAACAAATCGTAACCCCTGCACTGATGAATGAACCGGAATGGACCTGCGCTTCATCCTGCAATTGTCAATGGCGACAGACTGGGGCATGGCATTCTCTCCAAGGGTTTAAAAGATTTACTGGGTTGGAGGACCTTCACGAATATTTGGAGAATTTTGAGGCCCATCTACATTGATGGTCTGACAAAGATCATTGCAGCTATTTCTCTTCATGTTTGGAAGGCTGTGCTTTGCAATTTTTAAGTAGTTTAATGGAGACACAGGCAATCACTACATGGGTAGAGATGAGGTCGCATATGGTCAAGAAGTTTGGAAGAGCTGATCATGGACGACAGTGGATGAAGCAAATCCAGAGCTTAAGTCAAACGTGATGACAAGCCTTTCTACCAATTTGCGTACAAATGTATGGAGCTGTGTGACCGAATTACTCTGAACGAAGGAGATGAATTACGTATTTCTCAATTAGCAAGAAGCATGCGTAAAGAAATCTCTGCGAAACTTCGTGGATTGCCCCAATGACAGTTAAAGAAAGAGCACATGGAGCATGTGCATTGGATGGAGCAAGTCTTGATTGTGTAATGACCTGACTCGGTTGTCACAACACCCTGGCAAGATTTCTCCAACTTACCAGCTGCTGAACCTCCTTGGGACGGGACTCAAGCATTGGCTAGCCCTCCTCGTCTGTTCGTGATCCTGGGTGACGACGGTCGGAGGTTCCTCCTCGCAAGTTGATGTCGTTTCCTGCCAACCGTAGTGAAGAACCCATGGTAGATCCCCAGTTCTCCACCCAGTTCTCCCTGGGCTACCGCCATCTGTCCATGACAGACAGGCGGTTTCCCGTCCAGGGGTCTCTGGGTGCCCAATTTTTGTTCTTCCTTACCAGGCCATCATCCCACTCCAGGGATCGGCCTGCTCTCTCCAACCAAAGCAGGGACTCATAGAGTCCCTGTGGAATCCTGGTGTCCACTGGTGCCTCAGAGGAAATTTGCACCACCTTAAAAGCCTTTGTTTTCCATGGACGAAGGTTTTACCGGGGCTAAGGTGCTTCCTCTGCCTCAGAGTCGGTAGACTCATTAGTCAAGAAGGACTGACTGGAGGTTTCTGGAGGGACATCGTCCCTCCTGTCACTTCCATCAGACTTGGACTCAACATCACTGGTCTCACTGTAGTTTGAAGAGGTTTCAGAGCCACCAAGGCCATCTTCACCTTGGAGCACCAATTGTCATTGACCTGCTGTATAACACAATCCACCTCGGTACAGATATGGTAAATAACCTCGCCCATGTCTGCCTTGACATGTTCAGGTAAAAAAAGGATTGTCAACTTCAATTACCGGATACCGACTCAAGCAGTCGGCATCCTCATTAAGTTTCCCCTTCTTAAACTGAATCTTATACCTGCAACTGCATTTGCCAACACCCCAAGTCTGCAGTCTGCATATTACAGAGTGCATGGTGATCAGTTACGATCACAAAGTTCTTTTTAAAGATGTTAGGTCGGAATTTACCCACGGCAAACATGATCCAAAGCATTCCTACTCGGTGACACTATACCGTGTTTCTGGTCCATTCATGAGAAGGTTAGCATAGGCCAGAACCCGAGGAGCTTTGTCCTCAGGTAACTTCTGTTATACTACGACACCTGGACCGTACCCACTCTCATTGGTGTGAATTAACACCTCACCACGTGGATCATACGTGGTGAGCACCGGTGCTTCGGTTAAAATGCATTTAACCGCTTGAATGCTAGACCACACTACTATGACCAGTCAAAGAACGCATCCTTTCTAGTCAAATCATGCAGTGGCCTTGCTACCTTGGTGAAGTCCTTAATGAACCTACGGTAGTAGCCGGACAGTCCGAGAAAATTTCAGATGGCAGTCACCGTTGTAGGGACATCGAACTCTTTGACTGCTCTTACAAATCCAGGTCCGGAGCAACTCCCTCGGCACTCACAATGTGATTGAGATAATTGACCTTGTCAAATCCGAAGAAACACTTCTTCGGCTGGAGTTTCAGCTCTGCCCCTCGTAACAGGCCTAGTGTCACGACCCAGTTTTGCTCCTTTGTGTAACAAAACTAACACTCCTGTGTCTGCTAGGCGCCTGTTTGGCTGCCAGGCAGACGACAAAATGGCCACCAAGGGTCACTGTCCTCCCCCAGGTGGAGCAGCCTGGGGGTGGTATATAATGGTGGCGGTCATTATAACCTGGACAGTGAATAGTGTACTCTTATGCTGTGTGCATGGAAAGGTTGTGCTCTCATCTTTTTCAACAGGTGGCCAAGATGGTCACCATCTCATCTTTTTGTGTAGAGGTGACTGACCTCTCCTCCTGGCTGGATTATGTGAGTGTTTTTATTATAGTTTATAATCTGAATAAATTATCAACATTATTTCGCATAATAATTGTGGGGAAGTTACCGTGGGGAGGGTGGGGACACCGGTGGGGTACGCCGTGTTCGCGCCGTCCTGATTCCACCACGTCATTTGTCATGTCGGCCGGTTGTTCACGTCGTCACCCATGGTGAGATCCACCGGGGGTTCAACGTGGGTTTTCCATCGTTTTGGTGGCTGTCCGACCGTCGATCCTCGGGAAGGATCCTCCCTACACCGCTACCCGTGACAAGGACGGTCAAGAGGAGGGTTGGCCCGCACTTCGACCCGTCCCAAGGAGGATCAAGAGGCGGTAAGTTAATTAAATTTACCGGGGTCATTGTAGCGACCAAGTCGGGTCGTTACAATTGGTGGAGGCGCCGGTAGCGCTACCGCCAGCCTCTCTTGTGCGGTCAGTTAGACCGGAGTCGTGTGTGCACCGGAACTACGGAACTACGGATGAACACGGCTTAGGGCGTAGTAGTCCGGTAAAGGACCGTGGGACACGGGCGGTTTGTCTGTGATACCGCGGTGGTTACCGGGGAAAGCCCTAGGCTATCCATAAGTAGGACGGTGGGTACAGTGGTTGACCGTGCAGGATTGTCCGAATGTGGGGTAGCGGTACTTTGACCGTTGATTGTCCGGTAGACAGGGAGTACCCCGTGAGGCACGGACATTTGTCCGTGGAACTATGGCAGAAACCCGTTTACGGACAGATTTACCGGTGATATACCGTGGGACGTGGACCGTTGTTCGTGAAACCGCGGTAAAAACCGGCTTACAGTCAAGTTTTACCGTAAGTAGACAGTGGTTACGGACTTTTGTCCGTGTATCACCGTTAGAACACGGTAAACAGGTAGTTTCACCGTTGGTGGACGGTAGATTACAGACCGTTGTCCGTGTATCTCCGTTCGAGGATGGTGAAAAAAATTTTTTACCGTAAGTAGACAGTGAATAACAGACTTTTGTCTGTAGATAAACCGTGCGAACACGGTAAAAAGTACCCCAACCGTGAATTTAACCCTGCGACACGGATTTTTATCTTTGACACCGTGGTTATTTACGGTTCTACCGTTAATTGTCGGTGTTTTACAGACTTTTGTCCTTAAATTCACCGTATTTTAGGGTAGAGTACCCTCCCAATAAGTGGTGGCCATTTCTGCGTGTGTGTGCACGTACGAAATCGGCCAAGACCCTGTTTTCCCGATGTCTGGTCGGGGAAGCGGTTTATTGGAGGGTTTGGAGTTGCGTTCCCGCACCGTCGGCCGTGGTATTCGGCCGGTAGGCCAGCACCCAGTTGGGGGTGCTGTTGGCGGGAACGGTCACGGTGGTTCCACGGAGGAAGGTGCCATAGGGGGTGTCCCTACGGACCAACCTCCAACCGGAGACTTTGTGACGGTGCACTCGCACTGTGGGGGCAATGTCACCGGTGGAGCACCGTTATACAGTGAAGATGGGGTTGCTCTGACCCCGGCTGGAACAGGCAGACAGCCAATGGCCAGCCTGTTAACCTCTACCGCCTCCCATCCAGTTGGACGGGGAGGGGGTCTTTTACGTGAAGAGGAGAAGGGGTCCCGGTCGGGTGCCAGTTCGGTGGACACGGCGTCATGGTTGGCGTCGATGACCGAAAAGCAACTCCGGTGGATTGCCCGTGGGATTGACCGGAGTTTTCACCGTCACCCATGCACCAGATGGATGCACGGAAGGGGGCGCCGCTGGCTCCGGCCGAGCTGATGCCTCCAGGGGGAGGAACTTGGACCACTCTTGTGGGAGTTGGTCGGGGAGTTCCTCTGCCCGTTCAGCGACCACGGGTCCACTTGGAAGATTCAACGGAGGCTGGGCCTTATGCTGAGACTTTGGGGAACTGGAGAAGGGCACCACGGCCGGTAAGTACCGTGCCGTGGATGCCTGCATCTGCCGTCCCGTTGGAGATCTAGGCGTTTGGGTTTTTCAACCCAGTTCACTCGTTCATTCGGTTTGATGGACGGGAGGACATAATGCCTTTTTTCCGGCAGTTCGAAGCCAAGGCTAGGGCTCAATGCTGGACGGATGAGGCCAGGTGCAGCTTCTTTACGTACCTGCTGGATGGTCTGGCTGAATAACATTACGCCAGTTTGGTGGAGTTCAGCTGAACCTGACCTGGCCGGAGCTGAGGCAGGTCATGCTTCACCGCTTTGGAACCTAGAATCAGGCTCAGGTCTGTTTCGACCGTTTCGAGGCCATGAAGCAAGGGCCTGCGGAATCACTCCAGGTGTTCTACTGGCGCTTTATTTAGCTGGCAGAACGAGTTTCTCTTGGTGAGGACGAGTCTTGTAGACTCCTCCGGTACAAGAAGAAACTACAGCCAGAGATTCTCAGACCTCTCTGGGGATCAAAGGCCGAGACAGTAAGGGACTTTACCGCTGAGGCAATGTTGGTCGAGGCCTACATGCTCACAGTGGGAGCATTACCTGCCCGTACCTTGATGGTACCAGTGACCCAGGCTGCGGCCAAGGCCTCTGGTGCTGTGGCACCAGAGAATGCTTAAGTACTGTCCTGAGACTGCTACGAGGGGAGGAGCTGAAACTCCAGCCGAAGAAATGTTTTTTCGGTTTTGACAAGGTCAAATATCTCGGTCCCATCATTAGTGCCGAGGGATTTGCTCCGGACCCGGGACTTGTGAGAGCAGTCAAAGAGTTCAGTGTTCCTACAACAGTGACCACCGTCCGAAGTTTTCTTGGACTGGCCGGCTACTACCGTAGGTTCATTAAGGACTTCGCCAAGGTTGCAAGGTCACTGCATGATCTGACCAGTTTAACGACCCGACTGGGCGCTACAATAACCCACGGCAAATTTCCCTTAACTTACCGTCGCTTGACCTCCTTGGGACGGGTCAAAGCACTGACCAGCCCTTCTTTTGCACCCGTTTGTGCCCACGGGTAGCGCAGGTTGGAGGTCGATTCCCACGCCACAAGTCGATGGACGAAAGACCGCCGGACAAGACGGAGAATCCATGGTAGATTCCCAATAAATCCTACCGTGGAACCGCGCGTGAAGCACCGGCCGACATGAAGAGGTGGCACGCCGAAACAAGACGGTGAAGAGCCGGTGAACCCCACCGGCAAACCCCACCCTCCCTGCGGTGACTTCCCCAGCAATTATTAAATGTAATAATAAAGACACGGACACAGTGTTGAGAGTGAAAATAAAGAATACTTTATTTTTTTGAATTTGAATTTGAAAAATTAGCCATAAAGGCCTATGGCAGAGGGACAAGAGTCCAAGTGCAGCATAGAAAATGCATTGTCAAAACCAGAAAATATAAAACCCTATTGATATAAACCCAACAACAATTTCAATATTTTTTAATGCTGCAAATATATGCATTGTCAAAACAAAACAAAATTATGACTCCCATAAAATACGTTTTTCCTGCACAAAATCCCCAGCAAGCGAGTTCCATTGTCGAATCGCCCTAGGAACAAATGACCAGTAATAAGAAATCTGTTCGTGCAAAATCTCTCCAACTTTGTTAGAGTGGTCACCCCTACCCAAATATAATGCCCTGCAAAGTTTGCTTGAAGTAGGTTTAGGGCAAGAGCCTTCTAGCATTCGATTAAAGATATTAAGACTAAAATCTGAACGGCTTGCAAGTAAACTATTCCAACCAAGCTCTGAAAGCATTTTAGTTACACTGTCGGCATATCCATATTTACCACAAACAAACCTAGCAGCCCTGCATTGGACCACTTCTATAGAGTGAGCTAAGTCTTCAGTGTGGGGATTCAACATTAATACACATTAATTCCAGCATTTTAGTTACACTGTCGGCATATCCATATTTACCACAAACAAACCTAGCAGCCCTGCATTGGACCATTTCTATAGAGGGAGCTAAGTCTTCAGTGTGGGGATTCCACATTAAGTATAAATAAAACACTCACGGGGATTATGATGAGTCTCCTGGCTAATCCAGCCAGGAGAAGAGGTCATTAACCTCCACACAACAGAAACAAAGAAAGTGATGAATGGTGGCCATCTTGGCCACCTGTTGAATAAGATCAGAGCACACAAAAAACATGCACAAGGCATAAGGGTCTACTTCCACTGCCCAGTATAAAATGGCTGCCGCCATTATATACACCACCAGGCTGCTCCACTTGGGGGAGGACAGTGACCCTTGCTGGCCATTTTGTTGTCTGCCTGGCAGCCTAATTTACAGGTGCCTAGCAGACGACAACGGGTCAGCAGGAGTGCTTGGCGATTGTGTTTGCCGTGGGTAAATTCCGTCCTTACCTCTTTAACCGGGAGTTTGTGATCGTAACAGATCACCATGCTCTTTGTGCTCTGCTGACCGCCAAGAACTTGCAAGGCAGGTTGGGGCGTTGGCAGATGCAATTGCAAGAGTACCGGTTCAAGGTTCAGTTTAAGAAGGGAACACTCCACGTGGACGCTGACTGTCTGAGTCAGTATCCAGTGCGTGATGTTGAGGACCTTTCTTTACCTGAATACGTCGAGTCTGACGTAGGTGAGGTGATTTACTGAGTCCGCTCAGAGGTGGATTGGGTCAAGGAGCAGGCAGCTGATGGCTGGTGCTCCAAGGTGGTGAAGGAAATCACCATGGACCCCAACTCGGCTCTCCGGGCCAAGTTCGTGATGGCAGACGACATGTTGTATGCCATCAGATCCATCCAGGATCGGTTGCGAACCGTACTGGTAGTGCCTGCATCATGCCAAGCTTTCTGTCTGAGGAAGCTGCAGGACACTCCCGAAGCTGGTCACTTCGGGATGTTTAAGACCTACCAGCGACTGCGCTCACGCTTCTACTGGATCGGTAAGAAGCGTGACACTGCCGAATACGTTAAGTCGTGTTTGGTGTGTCAACAAGCGTGACAGTTCGCAAGAAGTCAGGGATTTCTGCAACCGATTGTGCCGAAGTACCCAGTTCACACCTGGGGAATGGACTTTGTTGGGCCATTTCCTGCCTCCGTGGGTGGAGTCACCTATGTATTAATCATGGTTGACTATTTCACCCGGTACGGTGTGGCAAGAGCAGTGCGAAGGGCCACGGCCGCTTGTGTTGTGAAGTTCTTGAAGGACGAGATCCTTTTGGTGTTTGGTACACCGCAAGCTCTTGTTTCGGATTGTGGGTCCCAGTTCTCCAGGAAAGTCCTGCTGCAGTTCCGGGAGCGCTAAAACATAGCGCATCACTTCACGACAGCGTACCATCCGCAAGCTAATGGGCTTACGGAGCGTACGAATAAGCCGGTAATGGAAACCATCAAGCGGTACCTTGATCCGCTCAAGAAACAGCTTGATTGGTGAAATAAATTACGGCCCGCTGTGAGGGCTTATAACACAGCTGTACAGGAGTACGCTAGTTTCTCCGTATCAGTTGCTGTTCGGCCGTGAGCCTCTGATGGGTGTTGATAACCTCATTCTGGAAGGTCCGGTCCGCGACTTGCCTGACCAGCAAGCTGTGGAGGAGCAGGCACGTCAGAGATTGACCGCTGCTCCAAGGAGGCAAAAAGAGCAATATGACTCCAGCCGAGTGCAGCCGCCCCTATACCCGCCTGGAGCGCAGGTGTGGATTAGGGACCAAGCTGGGAAGCTCGGCCAGGTGAAAGAATGGAGTTTAGCATACAATGCTGAACGTGGTATGGTCGTTTCGCAGTACTCTGACCTAGTCTACGAGGTAGAATTCGTAGATGGGTATGGTCAGAAAGTGCGAGACCGGTTTCATGTGGACAACTTGAAACCATACGTACCCACCTGCACCGTGAGGGAGGAAGATAGACTTGGTGTCTCTGAAACCTCCTCCGATGCAGGCAGCGATGACACAGATGCTAACCCGGAGGTTTCGGGGCGGGGAGTAATGGTACTCCAATGCCAAAACCACCGTCTGTTTCTTCGGAGTCTACGGACTCGGAAGGCAGAGGACCCCCCTCAACCTCGGTATAATCTCCGTCCGTGGAGACCGAGGGTGTTTGAGGTGAGTGGGCTTTCCGCCAGAATTGGGCATGAAACAGTCCAGGGTACGCTCAATGAGCCCCTGCCCTGGTGGGAAAGAGCCGGTCGTCCGCTAGTTTGGGCGGATGGCTGGGAGAGGAGGCCGTGGGCAGTCAGCTGGATCGCTGGTTTGCCCCCTCACCCTATATGCCTAGTGGTGAGGTGCTGGATCGTGCCGTCATCGAGCAGGCGAGAGGAGTTGGTGTGGATGGTAAGGTGGACGGGAGGCAGAAGGTCGATGGTGGGAACCCACGGGTTCCCATTCCTGAACTTCAGAGCCGGGCCTACGATGTAGGTTCACCACGGGTGTGGGTGCGATAGGCGATCGTCTCTTGGAGATGATCGTAGACACCAGGGTCGACGTGTTGGTCTTAAACATTGTGGTGGCACGAGCGATGGAGTTGCCTATAGAGGAACTGGTGGTGTCCAACTTACCGCTGGAAAACCTCCTTGGGACGGGACCCAAGCGCAGGCCAGCCCTCCTCTTGTACCCATCCGTGTCCACAGGAAGCACCGGTCGGTCGTCGACTTCCCCGCCATTGAGTCACCTATGTCTTGATCATGGTTGACTATTTCACCCGTTACAGTGTGGCAAGGGCTGTACGAAGGGCCGCGGCCGCCTGTGTTGTGAAATTTCTGAAGGACAAGATCCTTTCGGTGTATGGGACGCCGAAAGCTCTTGTCTCGGATCGTGGGTCCCAGTTCTCCAGCAAAGTCCTGCTGAAGTTCCGGGAGCACTATAATAAAGCGCATCACTTCACAACAGCGTACCATCCGCAAGCTAATGGGCTTACGGAACGTACGAACAAGACCGTAATGGAAACCATCAAGCGATACCATATTCCCCTCAAGGAACAGCGTGACTGGTGGGATAAATTACAACCCGCCGTGTGGGCTTATAACACAGCTGTCCAGGAGAGTACACAGGTCTCTCCGTATCAGTTGTTGTTTGGCCGTGAGCCTCGGTTGGAGGTTGATAACCTCCTTCCGAATGGTCCAGTCCGCGACTTGCCCGACAAGCAAGCCGTCGAAGAGCAGGCTCGTCAACGTTTGACGGCTGTTCAAAGAAGGCAAAAAGAGCGGTACGACACTGGCCGTGTGGAGCCTCCTCTGTATTAGCCTGGAGATCAGGTGTGGATAAGAGATCAGGCTGGGAAGCTCAGTCAGGCGAAGAAATAGAGCTTGGCTTATAAAGCTGAGGGGGTACGGTGGTTGCGCGGTATTCCGACATACCCACCTGCACTGTGAGAGGAAGATGGACTTGGTGTCTCTGACACCTCCTCCGATGCAGGCAGCGATGCCATGGAGGCTTCGGCGAAGAGTAGTGTGACTCCGGCACCAAAGTCACCATAAGCCGCCATACCTAGGAGGTAAGGCTGGACAGTTTATTACTGAGCCATTACCAGGGTGCGAAACTGAGCCCGCGGTTGCCCTGGTAGACCTCCTAACAAGTCGGATGCTTTGCACGCGTCCGCAACTCCAGGATATTCCTTTTGAGGAATTCCGAGCCCTGGAGGAAAGCCATCTTAGGGGGACGGTCTTCGATACTGGTGTTGGGTGGCGTAACACCCAGATGTGCCTGTGGTGGGCATGTCGGTGGGCTGCGGAGTGGATGGGCTCCACTTTCGCGACACCGCCAGAGAAACCGTCCGGTACCTAAGAAGGTCAGGTTCTGAGGAGCAATCCTGGTTGGCTCGACTGACCTGTTCCCGAGACAGAACAGGGAAGTTGAGAGGATTGTGGCAACCTGGTCTGCTCAATTTTAATTTTTTGATTGAGCAGACGAATTTCCTATGGTGGTCTGCCTGACAGCTACAGTACTTTGTTGGGACGGACGCCATTTTGGTGCCAGCAGGCCTCTCACCATGAAGTTTATGGGTGAGAGGTCAGATGTGACCTCTGTCCCCTCCAGGTGGAGTTGCATGGAGGTTTCCTGTGGCCTGGTCAGCCACTGGATCTGGGCAGTGTATTGTAGGCAGCTTGGGTGACTAGACCTGTGGGTGGAGGTCTGGGTGACCTCCACTGTCCGGCGTGTGGTCTTTGCTTTGCCTTGTTGGCCGTGTGGCCTTTGTTTTTGTATAGTGCCTGGCTGGAGAAATCTTCCAGCCAGTTCTGTAAATATCACTGTCATCGTCTTATCCATCGTTTCGTCATAAGTGTAAATAAACACTTTGTCATCTTTTATTTATACTTGTGTCGTGTCTTTTCTTGGGGATTTACCACGAAAGGGTGGGTTTCCCGTTTGGGGAAACTCCACCGTCTGTTTCGACCTCTTTCGGCCTGTAAATCGTGTCGGCTTGCGGTGAAACTCCTCGCGGTGAAACTCCGGTTTCACCGCGATATTCTCGACGAGGCGGCGTTTTCGTCGTGTATCACCGTCGAGGGAGCTCCGCGCCGACACCACCCAAGGGGTGCACCGTGCGTAGAGGTGGCTACGGATACGGTCCCGTCCCCGTCGTCTGAGCTTGGTCACCGGTAAGTAAGAGAGTTCGTGCATTTTTGTTTACCGTGTATTGTAACGGTCCGGCGGGACGTTACAACTGTCTGTGCCCCACGGTGTACTTCACTTACCCGGACACCAGACTCCAATTATGGGAACGGGATCGTACCCATAGCAGTCCTCTGCACGGTAGCCCTTGGGACACGTCGACTCCCACGGAGTCTCCCTTGCCAGACATGATGGTTCATTCGCAGCCACAACGAGAATATCGCAGTGGGACCTCTCCCACCACGAGCCGACATAATTACCGGCCGAAACAAGCCAGAAATCGACGGTGGAAATCCCCACAGATTCCCTCCCACCCCGCGGTACTCCCTAATAAAGAACACGACACAGTTTGTAAGTTAAAATAATAAAAGTGTGTTTATTATACACTTACTCAGTAAATATGCAAAATATCAGTGGTTTTCTCTCCACACAACTTGGCTGGTTAAATCCAACCAGCCAAGCCCCCATGAAGAGGAAGCAAACAACAAACAAAATTCCAAACTAAGGAACAATGGAGGCCACCCTGGCCGCCAGCATCAAGATGTTTCTAATTCAATTGCCTACAACACACTGCCCGGATTCAATGACTGACCAAGCCATTGAAACCTCCAGGCAACTCCACCTGGAGGGGACAGTGGTCACTTGTGACCTCTCACCCATTGACTTCAATGGTGAGAGGTCTGCTGGTACCAAAATGGCATCCGACCCAACAGCCTACTGCAAGCTGTCAGGCAGACCACCATAGGAAGTTTGTCTGCTCAATCAAAAATTTGATTGAGCAAACCAGGTTGCCACAAAAGCCAAAGTCCAAATAATTTTCTGAGCCAACTTGTGGCCATTTTATAGGAAATGGCCTCCATAGGCTTGCACTGGAGGCTTCCCAAGTTACACAATTTGCAGACAAAAAACCAAAAAATGGGCAAGAAATGGGTAGGATCTATGTTGTGGCATAGATTCTACCTGTTTCTTCATAATACACATACAACAACAAAAATATAATTTATTTATCTTGGTGTGAATAGGGCTGAGAGGGGAGAATTTTTTTTTTGTTTTCTTTCTACCATAAAGACAGTTCACTTGTCTGTTTAACAGAAGAGGAAGGGTGGGGTGGAAAACAAACAAGGGTTGTATAATGAGGAGATGATACTAAGTAAAAAGAAATTACTATGGGCAAAAAGAGAGGAAAAGAATAAGGGTTTTAAAGTTAAGAGGGAGGGGAATCTTGTTGTTCAGAAAAGTTTTTCAGAGGGGGCAATTTTGGTTTAATGAAATTTATGTCTAGACTATACTGTAATATATAGGCCTATGTTATAGATAGGCCTATTTTTATGCAAGTGGCGGTTTTTTTCTTTTATGGGGCTCCTAGTAAACAAAATAAGGGGGGAAGAGGAGGAAACTTGTTTCTAGCACAACAAAATTTATAACTCTGTTACCTGAATTCTACAGGTAACACTGACAAGGGATCACCAGACCACAGATGATGGGCCTAGCAGACAACTGCAACATTACGATTCACAATACAAGAAATCTGAAGCATTACAATTCACCCAATAAGAAAGCCTAATTGCGTTACGATTCACGCGATAAAAAATACATTGCGTTACGATTCAC
Source organism: Brachycybe producta (assembly GCA_036925085.1). Taxonomy (NCBI): domain Eukaryota; kingdom Metazoa; phylum Arthropoda; class Diplopoda; order Playtdesmida; family Andrognathidae; genus Brachycybe; species Brachycybe producta. The sequence continues at coordinate 8,490,084 of JAUPFP010000003.1, forward strand.
GCGATAAGAAATACGGATGCATTACGATTCACGTGATAAGAAATCCGAAGGCATTTTTGTAAGCTCTTTGATTATATCGATGTATCCTACTCATATTGATCGAAAAACGAGTTGTACATGACATAGTGTAACATCATTACTCGAGGTTGTAAATAAACATATTCCATTAAACCCACGTGTCTTTGTTATGTTTATTTAACCACATTGGTAACAGATTGAATGGGTAGTTAAACATGGCTGTGCTGAAAAGGTTCAATAGGTTCTCCGTCCATTGGATGCTTAATAGTGTTTGTAGTGTAAGGAACACTACGAGTGAGGGGCCCTCTCTGAGGTTCTTAGAAGAAAGATCGTCTGCTCAAAGCAAGAAGACAATTCCCTGACAGCTGACCGGTAACAAAGAGGGGAAAGCTTACACCATAAAAAACAAATATCTTTCGAAAAAAACAAGAAGTTTACCGCAAGCTAAACAGAAAACCATTATTTTTTCAGTCTGTGAAATATGGCAAAACATAAACAAATAGAAAACGCGTGACTCCCAGTGACGTTTCAATATGACGTCGTTTCTGGTGGCGTGTCTTCCTTGTGAAGTCACCACTCCTTACATACTCTCGGGACAAACAGAAGGTGGCTCCGTCCTTTTTATGGAGAATGCAACTTCTAATTAATTGTTTATGTAGTCTGACGTCACTTCATCCGCCCTTTTCAACGTCGAACCACACAACAAACCAATTAGAAGTTGCTGGTCAGCATAAAAAGGGCGGAGCCAACTTCTGTTTGTAACGATTTCTAATTGCCTGTACCTTAGTCGCAGAATAAGGAGAAAGTACAGAAGGGAACCCTCGAGCGCCTTTGAAGTTGCTGTGACAGAATTTCATGACCTTGGCACAGAATAAGGAGATATACAGAAAGAAAACTCTCGTGCGGCGCCTTTGAAGTTGCTGTGACAGAATTTCATGACCTTTGAAATGTACTACTAAAAATTATTACTTAAATGGAAACATAAGGAGAAAACAAATACTATTTAAATGTGAAAAATTTGAAGAAAAAAAAAATATTTTGAAGAAAAATGAATATTGTTTTAAATAATCAAATTCAAATCGTTTTAATCTTAATTAATAAAAGTATATGTAATTAACATAAAATAATAAATGTAATATTTTTATTAAGATTATTTTTTTGATAAATGTTATTTTAAAATTTCAGTTTTTATTTTTTTTAATAAATTTCAGTTTTTAATTTTGTTTTTAAATTTCAGTTTTTAATTTTGTTTTTTAAATTTCAGTTTTTAATTTTGTTTTTAAATTTCAGTTTTTAATTTCAGTTTTTAATTTTATTTTTAAATTTTATTTTTAAATTTTAGTTTTTAATTTTGTTTTTAAATTTCAATTTTTAATATCGTTTTTAAATTTTAGTTTTGAATTCTATTTTTAAATTTTAGTTTTTAATTTTAGTTTAATTTCAGTTTTATTATTACGTAAAATATGAAATTTACGGAAAATATGAAATTTTATAAACACATTTTTAATTTAAAAATTTTCAACTTTTATATTTTTACATTTGCCAACTTTCGAATCGTTGCTGTTGCCACAGATGAGCACATATCAAAGAGAAATACATTTCAAAATGGCGGCAGCTGTGGCACGACATAATAGCGACTAAAATTATGGGATAAAATATTAGATAAGTCACCCTTTTAATTAAAAGGGGGAAAAAACATAAACAACTTCAAATTAAAAAGTGATAAGAATCCACTCATGTGGAAGGATAATACAATGGTAAAGAGGGGAGAACGATAAGGTCAAGTTAAAAATAGAATCTGAATCAATCCATACCTATTAGTATCAGTGGCTCAGAAGGTGCATACAAACTTTAAGAACCCAAAACAAAATGGCACTAAATCAAATTAAAAACGGCGGGCCCAAAACGTCTCAATAAATATATTAATATTAATAAATATAACAATAATTAAATTTAATAATTGTCTTTTTTTGTAATGTTTTAACTTCAAAAATAGATCTTTCCTTCTTTCTACCATAGATTCTGACATGCAAAGTAGGGCAAGATGTGATGACCCTGCCACGAAGCGGGAGCAAATGTCCCTATTCATGTTTTTGTTGTTGATAGATAGGGAGTTGGTAGGAGTTGGTGAAAGTAATACATTTCAAAATGCGTTTTTAACCGGTTACTTGATAGCCGCCATTTCGGGATGTAATACGGTAATACCGGTAATACCGTGTATGTGAAAGTAATACCTAAAGTAATAAATATATATATATATATATATATCCTTATTCTGTGGTAATACGTTTCAATGTGCGGCGACACCGCACATGCGCAGAAAAATTCTGTTGCAAGTTATTTGGTCCATAGCCACCTTATATAACAGGCCTGACATTTCGTCCATAGGCTAATGTTAAAAATTTAAGTCATAAATGGCCGCCATTTTGCATCTCTTACTCGCTTGGTGGTGCTAGTCACAAATTAAGAAAGAAGATAGAAACATAACATAAATTGAGGACAATTTATAGGTGTCACCTCAAACATTAATTTTACTGCACCTTTAATTAATTTAATAATACATATGTAATCTAAATAATATAATAATGCATAAATAATGCATATTTAATATACAGAAATAAATCAACATAACAATTTATTAATAATAATTTATTAATAATAATTTAATAATAATAATTTAATAATAATTTAATAAAAATAATTTAAGAATAATAATTTAATAATAATTTAATAATAATATTTTAATAATAATAATTTAATAATAATTTATTAATAATAATTAAAAATGAAAAACTTTTAAATGAGAATAACTAACTACAACTTAAGAAATTTGCGGCTAATTGTTTTTTTGTGAAATGTTGCCAGCTTACACATGTCATTGTCTTCTGTAATCTTTGCTGCACAATTTTTTAAATATGCATTTACAAATTTATTTGCTAAAAGGGAGTGCAGTTGTTTAGTGTGTTCAACCTGTAAAAAACTCGAGCAAGATTTACATGACAGCCAGGCATGATTGGAAAATGCATTAATTAGAAACTTTTAATTTTGCTTTTACCTGCACGATTCTTATAGTAAGATTTACAAACATGCGCCATAGAATAAAGCCAAGAAATAATTTTAATTTCTTAATTTGTGGTCAGCGCCATCTGGTGAAATATACATGCATTTGGCGGCCATTTATGACTTACAGTTTTTAAGCCAAATGTCAGGCCTGGTATATAAGGTGCTATGGTTGGTTAGTTTCCCTTTTGTTGTTCTTCTTATTATGTGCCTTGATTATGCGACTCATGTCCGTCATTGTGGAATTTGTCGGGAGCCCGCGGGGTCCTTGGAGAAAAAATTGGCGACCGGTTCCAATGCTATGTTGAGTTTTCTTAACTTCTTTTCTGTTCATCTGTTGTTGTTTTTTCAGTAGTTTTTGTGGAGGTATTAGTTTACGGAGAAAAGGAATAAACGGAAATGTTATCGAAATTGTCGGTGCAGCCGAAAGTATTCGCGGCTATTCAAAAAGTGAACATTAGCGAGTTGTCTTCGTTGACAGAGTCCGAAATTCGGCCTATTTTACCATGTTTGGTTCGTATGTCTTTGATTCAACCGTTGGACCGCAGCATAGAATGGGCGGCAAAGAGAAAGGATATCCTTAGAATCTTATCTGCTATCGATCTTGTCAATTCGATTGTTGCACTTCTTTCCATCGACTTCCATGCGCTTGAAATTGACGTGAAAAAAGAGCAGCAACTGAGGTTTGTTTTTTCTTTGGTGTTCAACATAATACGTTTGTCCTACGGACAGTTGCTCTCAAGCTATTTGCCCAAAAGAGACATTTTTCCAGGGCCGTCATTTCAGTTTTTTTCAGGGGTGGGGGGGGGGGGCAAAACTTGACCGACTTGCTAATTTTGATATATATGCAGGCCAGTGCTGCAAGACGTGTGCAACTGTGCATATTGCCACTTAATATAAATTAGGTTTTGATGGATTTATTTATATTTACAAGAAATTTGAAAAAAATATGCACAAACTAGTTATAACATAGGCCCCCCTATGTATATACTGATTGTAATAACACAATTGTTTTTCGGGGGGGGGGGGGGAATGCCCCCCTTGCACCCCCCAGATGACGTCCCTGCATTTTTCCTATAGACACTTGCCCTCAAAATATTTGCCCTAAAATCATTCGGCATAAATAAAGGTTCGCCTTAAAACCATTTGTTCAAAAGGGAAATTTGCCCCAAAAGGGACATTTGCCTGAAAACCACTTGCCCTAATCAGTAGTAATTTGTCGTTTTTTGCACACCTGCGGCACTGTCCTTTGGTGCAAATGTTTTAGGGCAAATGTCCCTTTAGAGCAAGTGGTATTGGGGGAAGTGGATTTGCAATTAGCCTTTTAGGGCATTAGGTCCAATGCAAGTGTCTGTAGGGCAAATGTTTATATCCCGATTTGCCTTATTAATTTTATTAGTTTTTTTAAACCATAGCCATATGAGGACCTTTTTTCAGAATGGCCTGCTCAAATAAGGCAGAAACGCTGTGGTGAGCACACGAGCTTTTCTCAGCCGAGATCACATTTGGTTTGAGCCTTTTGGACACCCTGAATTTGGAAGCTGGGACAGGATTTTGAAATTTCTTTTGTTTTTGTAGTCAGAAGACATAACTTCCGAAAACACAGTGTACACAGAAGGCCCTCAATTAGTTTAACAGTATTTTCAGTGGTCCACATCTTAATGTTTTGCAACAATGTATCAAAGTTCCCCGCTTCGAGCGTCTGTGAAGTTGGTAGTACAAATGAATGGGCCTGAGCAGGACACAATTGGGCTAGAAAGACAATTGAATGGGCTGATTGAGCCAGCCACATTTAGCGAATGGGCCACATTCCTAACACGGTAAAATGGCCTTTGATTAATGTACTGCCAACTTCACAGGCGGCAGTACAAATGAATGAGCTAGGGCTGAAAACAATTGGGTTAGCTAGTACACACAATGGGCTGTTTGAACCAGGTAATTTTTTTAATTGGGCTCAATTTCTTAGGACCCAAAATGGCCCTTGAACTTTGTTCTGCAGCAGTACAAACAATTAAGCTGTGGCTAAAAACAATTGGGCTAGCTAATACACTCAATGGGCTGTTTGAGCCAGGTAATTGTTTTGATTAGGCTCAATTCCTTAGCACCCAAAATGGCCCTTGAACATTGTACTGCAGCAGTACAAACAATTTAGCTGGGGCTAAAACAATTGGGCTAGCTAGAACACCCAATGGGCTGTTTGTGCTAGGTCATTTTTTTCATTGGGCTTTAAAAAATTGAGCCCAATTAAAAAAATTACCTGGCTCAAACAGCCCATTGAGTGTATTAGCTAGCCCAAATGTTTTTAGCCCCAGTCCATTTACTTAATTAAATTTTGTATATTTACTAGTGACTACTCTAAGGTTATTTTGGGCCCTAAGGAATTGAGCGAAATCAAAAAAATTACCTGGCTCAAACAGCCCATTAAGTGTACTAGCTAGCCCAATTATTTTTAGCCCCAGCTCAATTGCTTGTACTGCTGAAGTACAAACTTCATGGGCCATTTTGGGTCCTAAGGGATTGAGCCTAATCAAAAAAAAATACCTGGCTCAAACAGCCCATTGAGTGTACTAGCTAGCCCAATTGTTTTTAGCCCTAGCTCAATTGTTTGTACTGCTGCAGTACAAAGTTAAAGGGCCATTTTGGGCTTTCAAAAAATGAGCCCAATTAAAAAAATTACCTGGTTCAAACATCCCATTGAGTGTACTAGCTAGCCCAATTTTTTTCAGCCCCAGTCCATTCACAAATAAATTTTGTATATTTACTAGTAACTACTCTAAGGCTATTTTAGGCCCTAAGGAATTGAGCCCAATTAAAAAAACTACCTGGCTCAAACATCCCATTGGGTGTACCTTGCTAGCCCAAATGTGTTCAGCCCCAGTCCATTCACTTAATTAAATTTTGTATATTTAAGTGACTACTCTAAGGACCAGTTGGGCCCTAAGAAGTTAAGCCCAATCAAAAAAATGACCTAGCTCAAACAGCCCATTGAATGTTCTAGCTAACCCAATTGTTTTTAGCCCCAGCTCAATTGTTTGTACTGCTGCAGTACAAAGTTCAAGGACCATTTTGGGCCCTAAGGAATTGAGCCCAATCAAAAAAATTAACTGGCTCAAACAGCCCATTGGGTGTACTAGCTAGCCCAATTGTTTTAGCCCCGGTTCAATTGCTTGTACTGCTGCAGTACAAAGTTCAAGGGCCATTTTGGGCCCTAAGGAATTGAACCCAATCAAAAAATTACCTGGTTCAAACTGCCCATTGGGTGTACTAGCTAGCCCAATTGTTTTTAGCTCCAGCTTAATTGTTTGTACTGCTGCAGTACAAAGTTCAAGGGCCATTTTGGGCCCTAAAAAATTGAGCCCAATTAAAAAAATTACCTGGTTCAAACTGCCCATTGGGTGTACTAGCTAACCCAATTGTTTTTAGCCCTAGCTCATTCATTTGTACTGCTGCCTGTGAAGTTGGCAGTACATTTTTCAAAGGCCATTTTACCGTGTTAGGAATGTGGCCCATTCGCTAAATGTGGCTGGCTCAATCAGCCCATTCAATTGTCTTTCTAGCCCAATTGTGTCCTGCTCTGGCCCATTCATTTGTACTGCCAACTTCACAGACGCTCATTGGATGTAAGTCAAGAAACTTGAATCTGAGCTTATGCGATTCAGCTCTGAAAAATGTCAGCCATTGTAGCGTGTCTGAATCGCAATTGATGCGACTCAGCCGCGATTCAGACAGGATGGCGTGGTTTTAACCATTGTGATTAAAACCATGGTTTTAACCACTTGGTTTTTTTTAAATAAACCTTTGGGTTTAACCAATGACAACTAATTTTTTTCCTTTATTGTAAATTGTACTGAATCTATTGGTTTTTAATGGAGGTGGGACAAACCCTAAATTTTTTTTAATCCGAATCCTAAAAGGTTCTCGAATCTCCCGAATAATTTATATAAGATATTGGTGATCAGGATACCACCGAAATTGCAACAGTCGCCGTTTTTTTATTAGTGAACGTTTTTATTGGACGTGAATGGAGTTACATAATTTTACCAGGATCTGAAAGAATCGAAAGACGAAAAAAGGCAAGGATTCGAGTTTTCGAATCTCGAATATTTTTCACGATTCGTCGATTCGAATGCCCCTTCCCTAGTTTTTAATATGCAAACCAAAATTAGACTTCATTTCCATAATGTGCTTCACTTCATAGGTCATACTGTGACTCATAAAGGTCATCGGAGTTTCAGATTGTTACTGAAGGTTTTATGCCTATGTTAATCACTGCTGCCCACACGCATCATTTAGACGATTTAGTTTAATTTTAATATTTATATTACATTAGTATTTTATTTTTGAAAAAAAATGAGAATATGCAAAATGCAAAAGTATACACTTCCCAGTTTGGCAGTGTCTTATAGTCAGTGTAGTAATTTTATTTTATAAAAAAAAAACATTTTTTATCTTTTAAAACAAAAAAACACATTTTAAACCAAAAAAACCGGGTTAATTTGGTTTTTTCTTCAAACTGAAAAAAAAAACCAGACACCCTGGATTCAGACCTGCATCATTGTATCGCAACAAATAATCCTAGTGTGTACTAGTAGCCATAAAATTTACTGTTTAAAAATGTTAATTGTCATTTGTCTATGACGCGTACATCCGCATGACTTGACAATGTGTAATCGTAATTTTTGAGCGCAAACGTCCTTCATGCACATCTTTCACCACACTTACTAGGATTAAACTTATGACAAACTCCATCTTCAGCAACTGCTTGGTTGGCTAGTATTCGATTGGAAAGTTTCACACTAAAGCTTGTTAAGTTTGTTTAGTTCTAAGTTAACTTTCGATAAGACACATGCTGAGGAGTGAAACATCAGTGGTCATGGTCAAATATACCAAGATAACATACCTAGATAACACCCAAAACAGCTCCTCATACGGTTTTAGACTGTTAGTTAGGGATGGGTAGGTAGCCTATAATACGTCACATACTGTATACGTTTTAATTGTTATGCGTATTATTTTACGTTTCGTGTACGTAAAAAACCAAAGGTATAAAATTAAAAAAGTACAAAAAGTTTAATGAAACAAAATTGCAAGATTTTTAAATGTTCAAAACAAAGTGTTTCATTAAAAAAATAGTTGCATATTTGCAATGGAAAAAAATGGAAAATTGCGACAAAACAGGGCTGTAAAGAAAAATTAAATATTAAAAAATTTAAATGCAACTGTTAATTGAAATATTTATGCCTATTAATGCTCATGAGAATGTTATTTATTTTGCACTTAAAGAAGTGACAAATGTAAAGGTTTTTTGATATCCCTGGAGAGAGAACTTATTCCTTTATCCAAAATGAACATAAGACCAGTTCGAAAATAGGCTTCCCAGCACAGCTGTGGCTGCTGGAATGCTTAGTACTTTTTCTGCCAGCTCACTTACTGTATCAAGTTTGTTTTCATTTAACTTGAATCAAGTTAAATGAAAACAAACTTGATACAATGAGTGGAGTTTAATATTTTACAGGCGTTAAATTTGTGGTTTTATAATAAGTTTTATGTTTTATACAGGTTTTATACGTTTTATACAGTGTATAATACGTCGCATATTATACGTTACAATTACAATTAGTACTCTGCTAGCAGCCAAATAGGCCTATGGCAGAGGGACATAAAAGTCCATATGCAGCATTAAGCATTGTCAAGCACATATACATGCACATATATAAAAACAAAATGAATATACAAATGTGAATCCCACAAAACAAAATTATCCCCATTCACCACTGCCTCAGGAAGAGAGTTCCATTGTCTTATAACTCTAGGAAAAAAAGACAAATAATATGAATCTGTCCTAGCAAAAATCTTCCTAATTTTCTTATAGTGGTCAGCCCTGCCCAATTATAGTGCTTTATGTTTAGGACAATCAGCACATGTAATTTTTCCAAACAATTTCAAACTTAACTCAGCCCTGCGATGTGCCAAACTATGCCATTGTAGCACTGACAGCATCTCAGTGACACTATCTGTAAATGTGTGCCTGCCACAAACAAACCTAGCTGCCTTATGCTGAACCATTTCAACTGAATGAGCGTGTGTGACAGAGTGAGGATTCCATACACTGCAGCAATACTCAAGATGAGGCTGAACCAATGCTTGATAGGCAATAGTTTTAACTTGTGCTGGGCAGGTGCCCAGTGTCCTTTGACTAAAACGAAGCATTTGTAGAGCTTTCCCAGTAACACCATCAATGTATTTTTTTCCAAGAAAGGTCATCTGTTATTGTAACCCCCCAGTACTTATAACACTTGACACTCCGAAGAATAGTGTCATTCATACTATAATTGAACACAATTGGATTTCTATCCCGAGTCATAGCACTACACTTCCCCTCATTCAACTGAAGTTGCCATGTATTACACCATCCCTCAATTGCCTTCAAGTCTAGAGCGAATGTTTCACAGTCTTGGATACCATCAACCTCTTTGTAACTTAAGAGTATCATCAGCAAATAGTCTACAGTTACTGCCAACTGTGCTGTTGAGGTCATTAATAAATATCAGGAACAAAAGAGGACCCAGCACACTACCCTGGGGTACACCAGATTTAACAGCCAACCACTCTTAAGTGAGACCCATTTACAACTACCCTTTGTTTCCTATCACTTCAAAAGGAAGTTACCCATTTGGTTACCTGCCCCCAACCCATATCCTGCAACTTTTGCCAGAAGTTTTGAATGTGAAACAGTGTCAATTGCCTTATAAAAGTCAAGAAACACCATGTCAACCTGTTTACCATTGTCTAAACTTTTCTGGAGGTCATCCACTACCAGTATAAGTTGAGTCTCACAAGAGCGTTTCCCTCTCAGGAAACCATGTTGGTTATCAGAAATGAGATTGTGAGATTTGAGAAACTTAATGCAGCCAGAGTATATGATATGTACAAGAATTTTACAAACCACTGAAGTTAGAGATACAGGCCTATAGTTTGTAGCTTTGGACTTATTACCTGACTTAAATATTGGGATAACATTTGCTAATTACTACATATATGGAACAACCCCTTGATCCAAAGTCTGCTGATAAATTAGCTGAAGAAATGGTCCCACTTCCCTAGCTAATTTTATACAGTAAGAACTACTGCGTGAATTCCATTTGGCCCCCCACTTTTATTTTTATTAAGGGTCAATAGTTGCTTGATAATGCCCTCTGTATTAACAATAATATCCCCCAAAGAATGCATTGTTCTAGACTCAAAACCATTTGGTGCAGTATTTTCATCTGCTGTAAAAACACTATTGTATTGTTCATTCAAAACGTTAACATATAAAACATTACTTTTATGACATTTACCCATCCCTGCTGTTAGTAATTGGTTACAGTACAGCAAAGGTGGTCTAGAAAAAATTCAAGATCAATAGAACCACTGACAAAATATAGGTGTTTCAAATACATTTATTTTTATTGTGCAGGCAGAAGTTGGGCGGCCAAACGACAGACAGTATCTTGGTACAGTCACTGCAAAATGGACTTGGGCTCGAATTTGAGCGTAGCGATCCAGCTCGGCGGCTTAGACTGCTACTCAGTGAACTCTTAGCTGTCATGGCCCAAGTATGGTGCATTGCACGTCATTACTTGTTTTTCAAAGTTCCTCTCTTTCAATGTGCTATTTTGTAGGCAAGGGAGCAGTTGGATTCAGTCAAATCATCAGAGCTATTTGACAATGAAGTATATTTGGATGAAGTCTCAGATGTATTGTGTATCGCAGTTGCAGGTAAATGCATAGTGCATAAATATACATTCCAGTGATTGTTAGCGGAACTTATTGCCATTCAGATGTTAGGAATTGCTGAAGATTAATTACACGGAGTCGTCGAAAAAGATTTCTGTGATTTTAAACTACACTATCTTATAAAACATAGGCCCTAAGTAAGTTATTTTTTTGAAACTTGTATAGACGAAAATCGAACAGACACTATATTAAACGACTACACCTGGTATTGAATCGCCCTAATAATCTAATTTTAGTTATTTTTAGATAGACTTATTTAGGAAATGTGTATTAACGGACCCACTTGTGCCATTTACTGGTTATTTGCTTAAGCATACCCATTCAGATAACTGCTTTATGCAAAAACGGATAAGATGATCCTGTGGCTTCAACTTGGACCTTTCTCTTACATAAAAGCAATGGCGATGCATAGATGAGCAGCGATAGCTTTGTCATACATATGTGGTGCGAGTGTACAATCGACTGTTTTATTGCTGAGAAAGAGTGATGTATGTATTTAGAAAAGTTGCTTTTGTTTACTGGTAAATCCCGTCTGTATTGGTCAATGAAAATTGATTAGAAAAGCAGTTTTAAATAGTTTGTCTTAATATAGTGTAACAAACCACTTTCTGAGGGGAATAGAATAGACTCCGAGGTTTCAGTTGAATCAGTTCGCTCTTTTAAGCGGACTGAGAGTTGTTGGCTAGGCCACTTATTCTATTTCGTTCGGGAGGAATAGAACAAACTAGTTTCTCTTTAGCTCCTCACAAGTTTTGTTTGTACGAACTCTTAGTGTTAAAGGATCTTTTGCTGTTGGTTACTCCCCAGGCTTGCACCTGATTAAAAGCTAGTAGATCGTGTGGTCCTCCCAAGTTTCATCTAGTATTGATGATCCAGGTTTGCACCTGGATTGGCGATTCTAGATGAGAAAATGTTAAAGTACGTGGTGTGACTTAGAAAGATTTAAAATAAAGATTTTGATAACTTTTTGTGCATAGTAACAGTTTATTTCTCTGTCCCAAAAATTCCCTCTCGAGCATACAAAAATATGGGCTTATATACCCAAGAAGAGGATTCTGAGAAGACTTCCTCACTCACAGAAACACAACTTAAATAAACCAATTAAAACGATCGACCAGTGGTCAGCATAAATTATCAAAAGTGACTCATCTGTTATTAACACAAAAATGTAAGAGAAAAACGCAACTGCATTGCCTTCGTGTTATCGTTTATCAGGACGGTCTCTTTCTGTTAAGGGGTGGGACTGGGAGGAAAGGGCCCAGGCTACGGCGAGGTGTGAACCAAATAAGGACATTTACGTCCTTATTAATTTAAGGGATAACATATGTGCCGAACTGGGTCAACCCTCTGTACGATTGTACTGAGGGATGACAAAGTTCTGCACCATTACACCAAAAAAATGAGAGCCAGGATCGCTCCTGGACTAATCGTTTCAATAGACACATATTTTAAATTTAATAATTATTGAAAATAAAGTTTTTATTGTTTTTTAAATTTGAACAATTTAGTCGATAAATAAGAAAAAACCAAAATATTCTTATCTAATTTAATGTTGGTTGTCGGTCTGTATATCTGTTTGTCTGCTATGCATTCCCACACCCTTTCACCTTTAGGAGCCAAATTTGGCAGGAATACTTCCTATGACCCCCCTTGCATGTGCAAGACAGGGGGATTAAGAATTTAAGATGCATCCTCGTAGCTTCATATACAGCTACACTACAGTATATATCTACTATATCTATACAAGTACATATCTTGCAAGAAGCTTCTACGTGTTTGGCAACAAAACTTAAAAGTAGGCCTATACTCCTATACTCGAATTATGATGTGTTGTCACCTCACATTACACATTCATTACTTCATTTGAATGTAGGCCTACCCAGGGGTGCCCACAGGGGGGTAATCTGGTGAACAACTCACCATTTGCCTTTTTTTTGGGGGGGGGGGGGTGATTGAAATTTTGTATTCAAATATTTTTATAAAATAATCAGAATGGGCGAAAATCCAAATTCAATATTTTATTATTTAATTTATATTTTAAAAGAAAGTGTGTTTCAGCCACTGTTATACGTCATATTATAAGTGCTGTTTTTTACGGCTCGTTCCGCTCGCCGGAATTGATAGCAAGCGTATGCTATAAAATAATTGCTCGCTCGCTACGCTTACAAAATAAAAAAAATGTTCATGTTTTCCAAGTTTAAAGACTGTTTCAAACACATCTTATGGCAATTGAAACTCATTCACAAAACGTTTATGCAAACAATGTAAAATTTGATCATTTTAAAACTGATGAAAATTTTATTTAAAAGTTAAAAAACTCAAAGGCTTTCAGCATTTGGTCCTGGGGGGGATGAATTCTCCGCTGGCTTTGGTGGGGTTGGGCATCCCTGGGCCTACCATGGATTTAATATTTGAATTATTCCACATGGAAGGTTGTATTGAGTTGAATATGATTAGAGAATGTATGTATTTGATTAAGAAATTCTGGAAATGTAAGGTGACATCCTTTGCCACAAAAATGGGGGGAGACTTTCATTTTTGGAAATTTAAAATGGCGTCGTTTGGTGACTCAGGAAAAGTCACTTCATTTTTAAGTTTTTGGTGGTTTTATTGGCGTATTTTAAATTTTAAAAATCAGCTTGACAATCGTTGGGTAAGTCTTGACAATATTTTGAAAGAAAATTTCAAGAGGTAATGGTCTCTTTAACACGAAAATTAGTCCAGTTTCTTCCATTTTGTGTTTAACTTCAGTGTTATCACTAGGGCTAGGATGTTGATGACATTTCATCTTTTTTCTGAAAGGTCTGACACGATGCTAAATAACACAAATATGATTCTTTTCATACAGATTCCAAAAATGTAATTTTTATTTTGCATTTTTTTGCATTTTTTGGGTTTTGAGACATTTTTTGCATTTTTTAGACATTTTTTCTATTTTTAGGACATTTTTTAAATTTTAGGTTTTATCCTCCTCTCCATTAAATATCAGACATTTCAAAACATTTAGATAGGGTTAAAATGGATGAATAACTCCATTGAACAATATTATAAAACTAGTTTCTTTTAGGTGAAATAGATGGCATTATGGTCACAGTCAAAGTACAAAGAACATCTTCCATATATGGTACAAAGGTGTGAGACAGTTTTGAACTGATTTTAATTACATTCTTAGCTTTTGGGAATATTTTTATATGCATTTGCTTGCAATTCTCTTTAACCATGATAAAATGCCGAAATCAAAACTATCTACAGCAGGACACTTACGCCTAGTACACACCGGATTTTTTGTTGCGATACATTGTTGCGGGACTGCTCCGATTCAATGTTGCAGGGCAGAATCTCAACTGACGCGATTCAGACCCGCAACATTGTTCTGTGTCCACACCTACACTCAGTGTTTCTTCCTCCTGCTTGTTTTCACCATGTAAATATCACCAGCGGAAGTGGCCCTTGCAATATGGGCCTACACGATGATTTATAAAGAGGGGCAAATAAAGCAGAAACGGTGGTGGACACACAAGCTCTTCTCAGCTGAAAGCACATTCGGTTTAAGCCTTTTGGACAACCTCAAACAGAGTTACACAATTTATGCAAAATTAGTTTAACAGTATTTTCAGTGGTCCACATCTTTTTTTAAGTCTTTTACTATAGTCTATAGACTTAAAAAAAAGATGCGGACCACTGAAAAAGACTCAAAAAGCTCAGTTTGCTTTTAATTATTAAAGATGTCTTTAATAATTAAAAGCAAACTGAGCCATTTGAGGCTGTTTATGTTTCTAAAGACATCCACACCATGAAATGTCCCGCAACAATGTTGAAATGTTTCCCATTTCGATGGGGCTGAAAAAACATGAATCTGAGCTGCTGAGATTTAGCCCCGCAACATTTCAACATTGTTGTGGGACAGAATCGCAACAGACGAGATTCAGCTGCGATTCAGCCCCGTAACAATGTATCGCAATAAAGAATCCCAGTGTATACTACCCTTTACAACAACTTGTTGCTGAGTTTGGTGAAAATATATTTTCCACAGATGGAACTATTTTGTTTTGCAAATTGTGTGAAACAAAAATACCTCAGAATGCACTTAGTTGTTCAGTGCAATTCTGAATAGGTATAGAGTGAATGTAAGGTCATTTTTCCAATTTTAAGGTCATTTTTTAACTTTTTAAAGGGCATTTTATATGGCCATTTTTTCCATTTTTTAGGTCATCAACATCCGAGCCCTAGTTATCACTGTAAATGTGAAGCCGAGTATAAATTGTAGCTTTGCAAGCATCGCAGTTGGACTGCTGCTATCCATTTATCCATGTACATTATATAATAGACCGATTTGCCCTACATTAATCTTGATTAAGTGAATGTTGACTTTCCATTGGATCTGATAGAGACACATTTGCTTTATTTTACCTATAAATGCGACTCCAAGCTGTTGCCGTTTTATTATCAATTTAACTTGAGAGAATTATGCATATTTTACGAAATAAATAGTCCCTTAAATGGGTCTTTTATTTTAAAATATTTTTGTTTGGAATTCAGGATATCTTTTTTGATGACCATGCACATTATGCTACATGTGTTGTAAAGTATGATGCTAAATTTATTTTGTAGTTATTTTAGAACAGTTGTTTCTATTTGTTGTATGTATAATGTATAGTGAAAACTGTTTAACACAAAAATGGGTAACAAGAAAAATCAGGTAACACACAATATATTTTCGGTCCTGTCCATAAAAGGTTGTTTTTAAACGTGAAATTTGCTTAACATCAAACACTATTCCAGACCCATCCATTCTGTGTTGAACAGTTTCCACTGTATTTTATTGCATGCATAGTATACATGTGATCCTCCCAAATCTTTAGCCCAAAACAGATTTTCAAATTCTTAATTTTAATTTTTTATATGTATGTTGATTTTTTTACAGAACTTCTGGCACTGTTACCACCACAAGAAGTTGTAGAATCGTTGTTACATGTTAAACATGGCCCATGGTTGATATGTAACTTGGTAGCTAATATTTCAGATTGTTTCCGGGAAGGTAAATATTTACATGGTTTTAATTACAATGTACTCTTGTTGATGAATGTAACATTTTGTTTAAACTTAATATTGCTGCATTGTTTACAGAATGAAGAATTTAAATAATAAATGTAAATTATGTTTTAAGGCAAATTTGCCGTTATTTTTCACTTGCAACGTACAGAAAACAGAAATGTTAAAGAAAAGGCTTGGCGTGGAAGAGGTGCACTATATTCATTTATTCAACTCCACTTAAGATCATTTTGGTGTCCATAATCGGCGGTAGTAATCTGTTAACTGTGTGATAACCCGACTTTTAGCCACTTAGTGATGCTCAAAATCGAAATCTTGTGGTGCTGTCTGTCTGGTGCTGTCTCTCTTGGCTAGTTGTCACTTGGTGGAGGTTTTTTTTTGGGGGGGGGTGCCTCCAACCCCTACAACATACCTATGGAAACGTCCATTTCGTCATACTATTATAGACCTGTGCCCATCTCAACTTTAAATTTGACATGTATGTAAAACAGTAATGTTTTATTATGTAAAGTTATTAAATGTCAAAGGTCGTTACAGCTCTTTCTATTTAACCGGGTATGAATTTTGTCTAAATGTTGTCATATTGTTCAATACTTTTCATTTGCAACATTTGCATCAACTTTAAATGATAAGTTATTCATTGATTTATCCAAATCATTCCATAGATATTTCATAAGGCTTACATTTTTATTGATTGAAGTCTGACCAATTTTTGGTTTGCTTTCACGTCACATGTGATTTTTGTTGAAGTTTGTGACGTTTCGCATATTTTTTTCAAACAGTGGACATGGGCGCTGCGTGTCCAACTTTTGTTGCTGTCTGGGATGTCAAGCGCCCAGCCCTCTATTTCAAAACTACCCAATAATGGCTGTGGCAACCACCCACTGGTCAGCTGTGAATTATTATACAATTTCTGCTGCAATGTTATATTACTGTCGATTTCTCGTACAATTGCATTATGCAGCAACAGAGTCTAAAGAACCACCTTTATGGAACTAATTTATGATATAATATTGTTTGTTCGTTTGTTTGTTTTCGTTTCTCCATAACAGTTTGCACAGTGTTAATAATGAATGGAGACAAGCAAGATGAAGATACGACGATCGGATACGTTCGAATGCAGACACTTCGAATGCTTTGCCAAATGTCTCAAGGGCAGTCTCTTGTTATAAGGGCTAAAACGGTAACACATTTATGTAATCGTAATATCAAAACATTAACAATAAATTGATTTTCATACATTTGTTGCTATAATTTACAAAATCAAAAAATGTGAATCATCACAATTAAGCCAACATGTGAAACACACATAATTATTATTAGTTATTTGACGATATTATAGATTGAGCACTGCCGTATGCCCGGACTGGCTGTGGCCTTAACTTTAGACCACTGTAAGACTGATCATCCTTCTTTGGCCAGTGCTGCCACTGTTACTAAAGATGACTTGGTTGCATTTATAACGGGTCTGTTGCTCGGAAGTGATTGCAATGTTCGCGCGTGGTTTGCTCAGTATGTCAGAAACGGCCAAAAAGTAAAGCTAATTCAAGATATTTCTTGCTACCTGTATGTCTTGAACTTTTTTATTATTCTTTTCAGAAAAAGAGTGATTCAAGTGTGTCCACTTTAATCTCTCTGAGAGAAGAACTTTTACAGAGGCTCCAAAATATTGTTTTATTTAGTATTGACCAGCATAATTTACCCAATTCTAAGGTGGTGCAAGCGAGTGCTCTGCTTCGCCTATATTGTGCACTCAAAGGCATTGCAAGCTTTAAGTACAACAAGTTTTACATTGGCTATTTGGCGTTTTGTTTATCAGTGTACTTTGTCTGCAGGTTTCACGAAGATGAAGTGAATCTTCTACTTCAGTTACTTACTTCCCATCCACCACCAAGCCCTTCAGGAGTTCGTTTTGTCAGTTTATCACTATGCATGCTCATTGCCTGCCCATCACTCATTGGCACGGCTGATCTGGAAAGGAAAAGTATTGATTGGTTAAAGTGGCTGGCAAAAGAAGAGGCATACTTTGAAAGGTTTTACAGAATATTAATTTCAAAATTTGTAGACATGCATGGTGACCATTTTATGTTTTTCTTAACATTTATCAGGACAAGTGGAGTAAGGGCATCATTTGGAGAAGTACTTCTTCTTATTGCAATTCATTTTCACAGTAACCAACTGAATGCAATTTCTGATTTGGTTTGTTCAACTTTGGGAATGAAAATACCAATTAGACCAAACAACATGGCAAGAATGAAAACCATCTTCACTCAGGATATTTTCACAGAACAAGTAAGAAGAAAACTGTGGAAATGTAGATGTAGTTTATATATAATATCTATATATATCTATATCTATCTATCTATATATATATATCTATATATATAGATATATATATATATATATATATATATATATTTATATATATATATATATATATGTATATATGTATATATGTATATATGTATATATGTATATATGTATATATGTATATATGTATATATGTATATATGTATATATGTATATATGTATATATGTATATATGTATATATGTATATATGTATATATGTATATATATATATATACGTATATACGTATATACGTATATACGTATATACGTATATACGTATATACGTATATACGTATATACGTATATACGTATATACGTATATACGTATATACGTATATACGTATATATGTATATATATATGTAGGTATATATGTATATATATATATGTACATATATATATATACATATATATATATACATATATATATATACATATATATATATACATATATATATATATATATGTATATATATATATATATATATATATATATGTATATATATATATATATATATATATGTATATATATATATATATATATATGTATATATATACATATATATATATATGTATATATATGTATATATATGTATATGTATATATATATATATATATATATATATATGTATATATATATATATATATATATATGTATATATATATATATATATATATGTATATATATACATATATATATATATGTATATATATACATATATATATATATGTATATATATATACATATATATATATATGTATGTATATATATATATACATATATATATATATATATGTATATATATATATGTATATATATATATATATATATATATGTATATATATGTATATATATATATATATATATATATATGTATATATATATATGTATATATATATATATATATATATGTATATATATATATATGTATATATATATATATATATATGTATATATATATATATGTATGTATATATATGTATATATATATATATATATATATATATATATATATATATATATGTATATATATATATATGTATATATATACCTACATACATATATATATATTGTAACACCCTGTAAATCGTGATCCCGCCAAAACCATAGCCTGGGGGGTAAACAACTCTCAACCGTCCCTCCCTCCTCTCTGACTCACCTTTCTGACTCATGCCCAAGTGGCGGATTGATACATAAAGGACCATGGTCACTTGGACCTGGTTACACCTCGCAGGTGTACACAGGTCCAAGGTATAAAAGGACCATGTTCCTCTTTGTTCCTCAGTTCTTTCCTTTGCCTGTTTTTGCGATACATTCCAAATCATGGGCCTGAGGATTTCCAGTTAGTATTTTACTATTCACCCTTGTATCTGTACTTCTTACAAGGAATGAATAAAAGTGTTGTAATAAGAAGTAGCGTTGTCTCTATGTCTTTATGCTAATAACTTCTCTTCAGAGGCCGGAGGTTTCATAGGGCAGGAGCTATACGATTCTCAGCAGCTACAACATCTTCTCTAGTCGGAATACCGATGGAGAAGATGTATATCAGCATCAACCGGAAGAGAGAGAGATGGCCGCCACTCTCCTGCATTGATTTCACCCCCATGCAGAAGAGTGACTTCAATCTATCTCCATCCAGCTCTCTCTACAGCTCGGATCTTCTCTGTGCAGGTGTCATACTGCTCAGAGAAGAAACGAAAAGTAGAAAATGTCATCTAAAGGTTGGTAATAAAATATTGGTTGATGTCAAAAGCTCACATTTGGTGGAGGTGCGGGGTATAGCTCCATCTGCCTTCTCCGACCTGTAAACAGAAGCCGTCCTTTGTCCTAAGTCTCGTGATTGTGCCTCACGAGGCTTCGTCCGTCCTTTCTATGTTGGAGCCACGTATGGAGACCCTCGATAGCGTCAAAGTCAACCGCGTGGCGCCTGTCTGTAAAACCGCGTATGGAGACCCTCGATCACGTCAAAGTCAACCGCGCGGCGTCCTTTGTGTTGGAACCACGTGTGGAGACCCTCGATAGCGTCAAAGTCGACCACGTGGCGCCTTTGTAAAACCGCGTATGGAGGCCCTCGATCACGTCAAAGCCAACCGCGCGGCGTCCTTTGTGTTGGAACCACGTATGGAGGCCCTCGATAGCGTCAAAGCCAACCGCGTGGCGCCTTTTTATGTTGGGATCATGTATGGAGGCCCTCGATCACGTCAAAGCCAACCGCATGGTACCGTTTTTGTGGAATCGCGAAAGAGACTTGTGGCTACACACACCACGTGTCGACCGCGCGATTCTGTGTCCTGTCCTTAGAGACACGTGGGGACGAACTTTTGTCTGCTGACCGCTTAGCACTCGGAAAGTGGACAACCGTTTGGACACACGTGTTTCCGTCCGTGTTTTTGTATTTCATGTTTCCATTACAATCACCCACTGTCACCTTCACTCTTCTTTAATTTTCAAAGTGAAACCCACACCACGTGGGCAACACTTTAAACAAATTCTTCTTACTCTCCGAGAGGAGTTTGCAGTCTCATTATGAGATGAGCAAACAAATCTCATCTACTAATCTATTCATCTATTAATAGGCTTTTAAAGGACGTGTGTGTCTTTTAAAATGTCCTATTATCTTCACTCTTCATCTTTAATTTTCAAGCAAGATTCTCCCTAGCTCTATTCCATTGTTAGGGGGCTTACAAGCTTAAAACACACTTTGCCTAGCCACGTGGGACTTTCTTGTCCCCCCTTTTCTTTGTTCTTTGTTTTTACACTTGTGTTTCCCTTGGGACCCTCTATGTCCCAAGTCATGTTCTTCAATTTCTTCATCATCATCACCTCAATGCATCATCACATGAACTTTCTCCATTGGACAACACTGAAGCCCGGCCGCCATCTTGGATCGACCGGACACTCTTCAAAAAGCGCCAACGGAGCGGTTTTTCGCTCCATGTGACTCATTGTTGTACCTTCTCTCATCTTTTTGTGTTCTCTTCTCTTCTCTTCCCTTCCAGAGGGTTGCACTCACGCGCCCCCTGGCGGAGTTCCTCTTGTTAGAGAAAACTTCTCTTTTTCTTTGAATTTTCTCTCCTTTTGTGTCTTTCTCCTGGCCACCATAAAAACGTGCCCCGGAGGAACTTTTCAATCATCAATTTTTTGGACATTGCAATAAACTGAACCGGAAGTGGCCACCTCAGCGCCACCTACGGACTTCTTCATTCTACTCAACATAGTCCCTCACTGGGCACTGACTCTGTCTTTTCATCCAGAGCCATCCAGCAGTGAGGACTCAAAATTTCTCCAGTCTGAACATTTCTTCTGGTTCACCAAGTATTTATCTTGTTGAACACACTTCAATTTCTACACTGTTTTACTGTTTTAATAAAACTAAATTGAAACTTTTGATGTGCGGGCACCGCACCTAAGTTTTAAACTTTCAAAGTAAAACAGCTTTCTTTTCTTGCTTCTTTGGAGAGTTCAGCCATCTTGAACTTCTCCTTTGTTTGTGCATTTAAAAAGTTCAGCCATCTTGAACTTTTTGTTCTTTGTGTGTTCTTCACACACACACTCTTCATTCTTGTTTCTAAGTAAAACTAAAAGTGCGGGCACCGCGCTCTAGCTTTACTCTTCATATTGCTTGCCTCTTCTTCAGGCAACTGCAATACACTTCCATTTCTAATTCACTTTCCGCAGTGCAATTTCGATTGGGTGGTGTACCACGCTCGCAATTGCATTGTACATCTGTTGTTTCTTCATCGAGACTTTTGGGGATTCTTACAACCTCCACGTGGTCACCAAATACCACGTGTAGAGAGAGATCTTACCAAAATTGATACTCAATAAAGAATTTACAAACACACTGTACCAGTTGGGATCGTCACACCCAACTGAAGAACAACGCCAACACCAACACAGCCACTTAAACAACGATACCATCTTTATTAAACGTAGGGAAACTATCGTCACTCAGTGTATAAGGGTACGATAGTGTCGGTTGCCGACGAAAAGACTGCAATCTACAGCGAGATCAACGGCCAAACCTACATAACACCGACTTACATTGATCACTACGTGTTACACAAGCCTTAACATAATGGATGCTCACCCACGACTAACTGGGACCGCCCGGAGAGCTCTTCCGCACTCCAGGGGAAGCATATATCCATCAGCATTATGGAGGGCCTATGCAACATCACAGACATACGATACACAATACGCCGCATCATCACGTGTGGCTGTCCCACTCGGACCCACCATAGATCCAGTTATTCAACCTGGGACCTGGTGGGTGCCACGAAGTGGCGGCACCCAAAGTAATGATGTGCATCAACAGTCTACACGGCGCACGGCTCGGCCCACAAACAATAGTACATTTCGACGCCTAATGTCGTCCACATGTTACTCCAGATATCAACAGGAGCGACCTCCGCTACTACCAGATCCACTTCCCACACAGTCGTGCGATGGCTGTAAACTCAACACCATCATGCATCAACTTAATGAACTAAAAATACAGATCACTCACATGATGATTATTCATAATGGCACCCAACCGCCGCCTGTGCCACCACCACCGACTACAGGTACTACAACACCACAATATCGCCAAGATCGTAGCGAGTCAGACAACTCTCCGCCGTACGCTGTCGGGCACCGAGAGCAGTACGAGTCCTGCTACGATTCATACTACAGACGACATGTACCAGGTCCATATGCGATACCTGAAGAGCGCGCGTACAATGTACCGCGCTATACAAACTATGAGCGTACAGAACATCAGTACGCGCACCCGACCTATGATTTCACAAGGGAGGCCTCCGTTACGGACCACCGTAGTGTGGTCATGGTACCGGACATGCCTCCTGAGACAACCAATTATGACAGAGCACCGGCCGGCATGCCAATAATGATGGTCGACTACATCCCGGAGTTAACTTGGGGAATGGATGACCTAACTACCTGGCATGGTACCCTTGAGGTCATTAACCTCGCCACCGCCACCTTGGGTTGCACCGCCAATGAGGTGGTCGCCATCTTGGCTCCAGGTGGTGGGGCTTCACTCCAAGGGCGCCCTTGTTGCCGCCGGATGCTGAAAGACCTATATAGACAACTGAAGAATACTTGCATGCCTCAAGAGATCGGAGATCATAGTGTCAGTGATGACAGTCCGAAAATCACTGTCACCATCAATGGCAAAGAGGTCCGCATGCTCGTAGACACCGGAGCTCATGGTAGCGTAATATCCAAGGCACTTGCCAAGCAGCTCCAACTCAACATCAAGCCTATGGCTCATCCGCCAAGGATTGAGGGAGTTGGAGGAAACACCATCGCCGTGGCAGGGCAAGTCTCCGCTACTGTGGAAATTGCCAAACAATCTGCCACGGGCCGCCTGCTGGTTATCACTGGCCCACCCGACGCCATCTTAGGCCGAGACCTGGGTAGGGCACTGAAGCTCCTTGTGTCTATGCAGACCAATAAAGTCTACTTAGAGGACGACCTCTTTGAATCAGCACTCCGAAGGCAGAGTATTCAGGCGTACGTCAAGAGTGCTCTGGAAGAAATCACGCCAGCCACTCTTGGGGAGTCGGACACCGCTCCCATTGAAGTAAAGCTTATGCAGCAACCGAGCGAATACCTAGTAGTCAAAGGGCTAACGCAGCTCACTGGCCATGGAACAACACTAGTGGAGGTAGAGGCCTCTGGGATCCTCACAAATCAGGATCTTTTCGTGGTCTCTCCTGACGAGAAGCTACGTGCCTCGAGGGGGGTCTGGGTGGCCCCCGGTATTATGCAAGGCCGTAACAGCAACAGCTTCCTAGTCGAGGTCCTGAACACCACTATGGGGCCATTGACCCTGGCCTCCGGCGAAGTGATAGCCCATGTACAAAAAGACTACTGCTTCGAAACGGTTGAAGTAAAGACCACTTCAAACGCTGACCCGATCATGACAAAAGAGTCAGGCGCTAAATTTGATGAAGCAATGCAACTCGGGCCTCGATTGCGTAATGGCCAGAGGCGCATTCTAATGGATCTTTTGAGATCCTATCGAGATGTCTTCGCGCTAGAAACGTCGGAACTTGGATGTACCAACCTCACAGAACACCGAATTGATACTGGCGATCATGCACCCGTGCGGGAGCCCCTCCGAAGGAGTGGCCCCGAGCAGCGGGAGATCATCCGGAAGACAGTTGAGGAAATGCTCAAATCCGGAGTAGCCAGCGCATCCAAGTCTCCTTATGCTTCAGCAGTAGTCCTGGTGAAGAAGAAGGATGGACAGTGGCGTTTCTGCGTTGACTATAGACGCCTGAACGATATCACCAAACCAGACAATTACCCACTACCCCGAATCGATGATGCTTTAGACTCGCTTCGGGGGTCGAGAATCTTCGCGACCCTCGACATGATCTCCGGCTATTGGCAATTTGAGGTCGCCAAAGAGGATAGGGAGAAGACCGCGTTCATCACACCCGGTGGGCTGTTCGAATTCAATCGGATGCCCTTCGGTCTGCGTAACGCTCCTGCAACTATGCAGCGCGCCCTGGATATCCTTTTGGCTGGCCACAAATGGGAGACTTGTCTAGTCTACTTAGACGACATCATCGTATTCGGCGCGACTTTTGAACAGTTTTTGGAAAGGTTGGACTGCGTCCTAGGACTCCTAAGAGAGGCGGGGTTGAAGCTTCACCCCGAAAAGAGCTTCTTCGGCTACGACGAAGTCCTCTACCTGGGACACATCATCTCCAAAGAGGGAGTGCGTCCAGACCCGAGGAAAGTGGTTGCCATCTCCGACTTAGTGGCGCCTACTAATGTCAAGGAGGTGAAGCGATTTCTGGGCATGGCCGGTTTCTACCGGCGATTTATTGTTAACTTTGCCCACATCGCTAAACCACTCACGGATATGACCAAAAAGGGGCTGCCCTTTTTATGGACGATCGACAGAGAAGCAGCATTCACTCTGTTAAAGACTAAACTTGTCACCGCGCCAATATTGGCCATTTACGACCCAGATGCCGAAATCAAAATGCACACCGACGCCTCTGCTTACGGCATCGGAGCTATCCTCTACCAACAGTCACCATCTAAGGAACTGCAGATCCTGGGTGGTGTCTCTCGAGTGCTCCGAGACGCCGAATTAAACTATTCAACAACAGATAAAGAGTGCCTCGCAGTGGTGTACGGCATCGTCAAGTTTAGACCTTATCTCTTTAACAAAGCCTTTGTCATCGTCACCGACCATCATGCACTGTGCTACTTAAAAACCGCACAGCGACTCCAAGGACGCCTGGGTCGCTGGCAGCTACTGCTCCAGGAATACGACTACACTGTAGTCTACAAAGCCGGCATCACTCACGTGGATGCAGATTGCATTTCACGGAGTCCGGTGGACGTTCCTGAAGACTGGAAGCTGCAGGCTACCCCAGATGACCTCGACGACAGCGTGGTTTACGCAGTCACTTTGCGTTGGGATTGGTCGGTTGAACAAACAAGAGACCCGAACGTGACACAGATTAAGACCGAACTTCGCAACAATCCAAGTACCGAGCTTCACCATACCTATGTCATCATAGACGAGGTTTTGTGTGCCCTTGTCTACCAGGGCAGCATAACACCCAAGCTCGTGACGGTGGTACCCAAACATCTGGTACCCGAAGTTCTGAGACTTTTACACGATAGTCCTGAAGCCGGACATTTCGGCCAGGATAAGACATTAGAAAAGGTGTGCCAACGGTTCTTTTGGCCAACCTGGAAGCAGGATACCATCGAGTATGTGCGCACGTGCGAGATATGCCAAAAGTGCAAGACACCACAGTCCAAGCTGCCCGGGTTCCTCCATGAAATGGAAATTGGAGACCCAGGTGAATGCTGGGGAATCGATTACATCGGTCCCCTGCCAAAATCACTGGGTGGTGTCAAGCACATCATCCTGGCAGTGGATTACGCCACCAGATTCTGTTTCGCACGAGCTGTGCACAGCCAGTCGGCCAAAACAACTAAGAATTTCCTCCAAGATACGATCGTGTATCTTATCGGGATGCCCAGGAGGATAATCACCGACCGGGGAACACCTTTTACAGCTAAAGACACACAAGCGCTGTGTGACGAGCTGGGAATAAAGCACGCCACCACGACAGCGTACTTTCCGCAAGGAGACGGTCTTGCGGAAAGGACCAACAAAACTATAATGCAGACCGTCAAGAGACTCCTGACGCCTGAAAAAGGACAGCGGGATTGGTATTTCCATCTCCAAGCCGCCACCTTCGCTTACAACACCGCGACCCATACGTCAACGAAGTTCTCGCCATACCGCTTAATGTTTGGAAGAGAGGCCCGACTACGAATCGACAATCGGGCACCTCTCCTACCGAAGGTTATGGATTCAAACCCTGCAGCACCTTCTGTGGTTGCCACGGAAGAGGTCGAGATCGCAAGGGCCAACCTGCACGAGGCCCATTTGCGACAGAAGAAGTACTATGACGCAAGACGAAAAACTCCACACACGTATAAAATCGGAGACCCAGTACTCGTTCGAGACCAACGCATCGTGCCTGATGAGACCAAGAAACTACGTTACTCGTACAGGGATGGTTACACGGTAACCAAAATCATCAGCGACACGGTGCTCGAGCTGGAGCACGAAGATACGTTTGGAAGATTGATTCGAGACACGGTGAACATTGTACATATCAAGCCAAAACAACTGAGGACAGTTGTTCAAGGGTTGGAGGGGGAAGACAAATCCAGCTCCCCACAACAAGAGGAACCTACCTCCTCACCACAATAAACCAATAACCCTATCAACAACCCACACAACCTAAACTTTTTTCTTTCGGTTGTTTATATCATCACATTGGTCACTTGCTGACACACACCAATATAAACAAACAACAACGTGTGTGACCACAAACATTCACACACCCCTGCTCACATTTCACCACTCGAATCTGATTCCAATAGGGAAATTCTCGTACACTGCGTTTGGGGACCAGGTCGTCTGACAACAATAACAAACAACAGTGGAAGAACGGCGTTTAATACTCAGAAACCGACACCCCGCGGGCCTCCAATAACAAACAAATTGGGTGGCTTATTGGAGTTCCAGCCAGCTTCGTGGAATTATACGATTTCCATGGGACCCTGGAATTTCACACCTCGATGGGGAAGTCGGGAAACACAAGTATATAGCCAACGCCAGGCTGGTCACCAGCACTTCGGAAACAATTCTGGAAAAACAAGGATGTCACAGTGCAACGAAACAACGGGAAGCCAGGACGATGCCATCCCTGACCCATCTACTAGGACGGACTCGGATGACACAACAACGCAGCAACTCGGCATCGAGGAAGTCGGGGACGACACAACGTGCGCCGTCGACCTAACGACATCAACTGCCTCGTCTCGCCATATCGCCGCAGCCTCAGCAACCCCCGTACTAACTTTGCCGCAAGTGACACAACCTTTTCGCATACCAACAGTCACTACCAGGAGACTACCGGTATATCGACCGCTTCGTCAGGAAGCACGATGTGAAAGATTGCTAAATAATTGCTGGGCACTCTGGCAACGACAGGTGCGGCCCGCGAACACCTATTACATCGGTCATTATGACCTGATGGAGGGATTTCCGCGCCTCTACATACCGGAGGAAGGGCGCTACGTTGTAGGAATGTCATACTACCTGCAACTCTCTATGGCCGTCGTAATTCCGTCCACCCGGTACATCGAAATATACCAGTTTGCCGAGCAGCCCATCACTCCAGCATTGGGCGCCCTTCAGCAGGCTTTCTTTAACAGTCTCCTGGGAGTTCCACTTAACGGAGCATACAGCATTGCCCGAATGATCGTTTGGAGGACCCGCGCCACTTACCAGGCCGCCATCCTGTGGGACGCCGTTTACGGTGTCCTCACCGGGCAACCACCGGCCCGACTGATCACCGCCGACGCCACCGTCCACCGAAGTTTCATGGAAAGTCTCCGGGGCTTCGACAACGGATGGATCGTCGCCGCCTGGGAATCTTATCATCCCTGGCTGCGGAGCCACCTCCTCCACTCACCGTCAGACCCCCTACAAGCACTTCACGGATATGTTTCTGCATGTACATGTGCATGCAATCAACCAACGTGGGTATAGATTAGAAAACCGTGTGGCCACCGCCAATTGGGGTGGTGAGCTCGAAAAATATAAAAAAAAAAAGAAAAGAATTCTGTTATAACTGCTTTATGTATAAATAAGTATTTCTTGTAAATTTCCATAGGAACTCGCCACCCAGCGAGTATTAATTGTGTTTGCCTTTTTATTTTCAGAATTTGTATTTTCAAAGGGCGCTGACACTTTGGTGCCAGTGCCTTTCCATAACCACCTCTGTACACGGTAAGTCCTCAGCCACCCATGTCTCCCCGCTGCGTAACTTGAAAACCTTCCACCCTTGGCTGGAGTACGAGGACGTACTCCAAGCAAAGTTGGAGGGTATGTAACACCCTGTAAATCGTGATCCCGCCAAAACCATAGCCTGGGGGGTAAACAACTCTCAACCGTCCCTCCCTCCTCTCTGACTCACCTTTCTGACTCATGCCCAAGTGGCGGATTGATACATAAAGGACCATGGTCACTTGGACCTGGTTACACCTCGCAGGTGTACACAGGTCCAAGGTATAAAAGGACCATGTTCCTCTTTGTTCCTCAGTTCTTTCCTTTGCCTGTTTTTGCGATACATTCCAAATCATGGGCCTGAGGATTTCCAGTTAGTATTTTACTATTCACCCTTGTATCTGTACTTCTTACAAGGAATGAATAAAAGTGTTGTAATAAGAAGTAGCGTTGTCTCTATGTCTTTATGCTAATAACTTCTCTTCAGAGGCCGGAGGTTTCATAGGGCAGGAGCTATACGATTCTCAGCAGCTACAACATCTTCTCTAGTCGGAATACCGATGGAGAAGATGTATATCAGCATCAACCGGAAGAGAGAGAGATGGCCGCCACTCTCCTGCATTGATTTCACCCCCATGCAGAAGAGTGACTTCAATCTATCTCCATCCAGCTCTCTCTACAGCTCGGATCTTCTCTGTGCAGGTGTCATACTGCTCAGAGAAGAAACGAAAAGTAGAAAATGTCATCTAAAGGTTGGTAATAAAATATTGGTTGATGTCAAAAGCTCACAATATATACCTACATACATATATATATATACCAAATACCAATTAGACCAAACAACATGGCAAGAATGAAAACCATCTTCACTCAGGATATTTTCACAGAACAAGTAAGAAGAAAACTGTGGAAATGTAGATGTAGTTTATATATAATATCTATATATATCTATATCTATCTATCTATATATATATATATATATATATATATATATATATATATATATATGTATATATGTATATATGTATATATGTATATATATATGTATATATGTATATATATATATGTATATATGTATATATATATATGTATATATGTATATATGTATATATGTATATATATATATATGTATATATATATATACATATATATATATATATGTATATATATATACATATATATGTATATATGTATATATATATGTATATATGTATATATATATGTATATATGTATATATGTATATATGTATATATATATATATGTATATATATATATACATATATATATATATATGTATATATATACATATATATATATATGTATATATATATACATATATATGTATATATATATGTATATATATATGTATATATATATATATATATATATGTATATATATATGTATATATATATATATATATATATATATATATATGTATATATATATCTACATACATATATATATATACCTACATACATATATATATATATACCTACATACATATATATATATATATACCTACATACATATATATATATATATACCTACATACATATATATATATATACCTACATACATATATATGTATACCTACATACATATATATGTATACCTACATACATATATATGTATATATCTACATACATATATATATATTAGGGTGGTCCTTTGATATATATGGTAATTTTTAAATTCAAATATTTCATGTTTTGACCCCCCAGAATTGTTCTCCCAACCAAAAAAATAGTCTACATAAAAGTTTATAAATTTTAATTGATATTTAGAGGTAGCTCAATGAATTCAAAGTTTTCGTAATAGCGTAATCATTACGTATTCTCCTAAAATTATATACCATTGTTTATCTAGTGTCACTAATATTGAAATAATTAGAATGAACTATTTTGTATACATAAGTTACAATTAAAACACAACAATGTAATTTATGCACATTTTATTAACATTGGACCAAACAAGTAATGACTACAAAGTAGCTAATGTAGTCTTTTTGCAATCTGGATAACGACTAGAATGTTCTTTCACAACTTGAAGCAAATACTGTTTCTGATCTTCATTTTTTGTTAATATTGGATTGTACTCTTTCATCAATGCCACACCTCTTTCAGCATTGTCATTCACAACTTGTAAATGTTTTATGATATCCTTAGCTTGCTTGTAGTCTTCTCGCAGATGCCATATCTTTGGATCATGTTCTAAGAACCTTTTGGAAATGCCAAGATGGTCAAATAAGTGTATTGAGTTCTTCGATACAAAGTCTTCTATTCTCATATTAACGGAGCCACTGGCACTCATTTGGATTCTCTTCAGAGGCTGATCTGCACCTTCCTTTTCATAAAGATATTTTAGCATTGCCTGTTTTGATTTGATTGGCACACTGTCATCAAAAAATGCCAATTCAACTAGTTCCTCACTTAAGTACCAAAGATGTCCCTCAAATTTCTTGCAAGTAACATTGGATATTGAAGGATTGATTTTTTTATAATCTCTAAGCTTTTGCAGAAGCTGTAGATCATTGAAAGCTGCAGTAATGGGAAGTAGGGCAGTGAACCAAGCCTTGATGTAGACATAAACAAGAAGACACATATGTTGCATAGTCCTTTTTCTTCTCTTGCAGCAATAGTAAACTGGTTACGAAACAGCCACATTTTTAGTATTGCTTTGGACATCCATCTTGCATGATGTACAGCCCCAGGGGCTAAAAATCGCACACCTCGTGGTGGTGTACCTCCCAGAAAGATAATAGCTAATTCTAAACATTCTCTGTAATCATCTCTGATTTTAGTGTCAGTTTGTTGAAGCTGGTTAGTACAGATTTCAATGACATTGTCTTTCATCTTTCATCACAAGCTGTACCGTTTCACTGCTGTCTAAAGACATGTAAGATGACTGATCTATTTTAACCCAGAACTGCTTGAATCGCTTGAATATGGTTACATCAGGGCCAGACGAGGTACAACCCATGGCTTCATTAAATGCACTAGCAAGAACAAGTTCTAAGATATGGTGATGACATGCCAAGTACAGAAGATCCTTCTGCAATTTCTGCTCTAACAGAATACAAGTTCCATTTCTGTGACCTGTGTTGCTAGATGTGGTATCGAAGCACATAGCTTTCACTTGATCGACAACATCCCATTCTTTAAGTAAATCTGCAACAGCAGTTGCCTGACACTCCCCAGTGCCTGCCTGCAACTTAGGCACACCTAGAAGCTGGTTAACACCTAAACCTGAAACAATCACAGGAAGGCGATCCACTTTCTCATTTCCTGTTAGATCCAGAAGAAGTTTGCCATCCCAGTGTACAACGAGTGGTGTAGAAGTGTGGAATTCGTTTTTTAGTCTTAATGCCACTTTTTTACGTATGCTACCTCTCTGTCTTCTTATTGATGACCTATTGAGATTAAAATCTTTTATGTTGTGGCCAAGACCCTGAGCTGCTGCTGCCAAGAGAAATGTAGCTTTACGGTCACTCAACTTAGCTCTATCCAATGCCGATGCTACTGATGGCGTGACAATGTTTATATGTGCCCTCTTATTTTGTTTAGTTGGTGATTCTGATATGGATTGTTTCCTTATTGTGACATTCTGATTTGGAACTACATTGTATTTGTTTCCACTACTACTAGCTTGATCATCACCGTCACTGCTGAAATCTAAGACATTTCCCACAAACGCTTTTTGTTGGTTTTCACACTTCTGCTTAAACTCTTCGAATTTTCTTTTCCGTTTGTCAATCCTCAATTCCTTTCCAGCCAAAACTTTGTCAACTTGACCAAAGCATCCTCGCCGACCTTTTTCTCTCTGTGCAAGTAGAAAATCCTTGTCTTCTTGAATAGTAATCATTGTGAGGGCATCCTTATGAGCAATGTCAAATAAATTATCGAGGTCATCTTTAAACTGACTCTCATGACTTTGCTGAACAGCACTTTTCCTATTACAATTTTTTTTCAGTTTGACCCACTTCTCATGAAGCTGTTCTGTCTTCTTAACACAGTCCTGTTCATGTCTTATGGGAATTCGGGCTTTTTCCCAAAATACTGCAGCTTCTTTTACAGCACTACGGGAACTTTCACGGATTGTCTTTTTTAAGGTTCGGTGGTGATAAAAAAATACACTGAGCACTTGTTTATTAGAGGGTAACTTGGATCCCTTGATAGAGGTCTCTTCTGACCCAATAAGCCACAAAGTATTGGTCTTTCTGGTTGCAGTAGCCATAACTATTAATTTTTCACTTTACCTGCAATAATAGAGAAAAATCTTAAAAAAGAATTTCATATTCATTGAGCTACCCCTAAATATTGCTTGACTGTAATATAACTTTGCACAACATAATTTATACATAGTAGAACAACATGAGAGGGTCAGACAAAGACTTTTAAAAACTTAAAAAATAAGGACCACCCTAATATATATATATATCTACATACATATATATATATCTACATACATATATATATATATATATCTACATACATATATATATATATCTACATACATATATATATATATCTACATACATATATATATATATATCTACATACATATATATATATATCTACATACATATATATATATATATCTACATACATATATATATATATCTACATACATATATATATATATATATATATATATATCTACATACATATATATATATATCTACATACATATATATATATATATATATATATATATATATATATATATATATATATATATATATATATATATATATATATATATCTACATACATATATATATATATATCTACATACATTGTATAGTGATAAGTAAAGAGTGTATTAAAGAGCCCATTAGAGTGCATTAGAAAGCCTGTGTTTTTATAATTTATAAATTATTTAATTTAATTCATAAATTGAAAATATTTTTATGTGAACAGTTCCAAAAAATAAAAACAAAACCTTTGGGTACACTCTTGTATTACACAATTGCACATGTGCAATAATAAAATGCATATAATCCAATATGCATTTTGCATTTGCATCTTGATTGAGAATTTTTTTGGCCCCTTCCCATTTTTTCTATTTGCATAAAACGAACAATTTTTAACAACTATTTGCACATTTTTGTATTTGTATTTGTATAAACGTTTTTTTGCCATTTGACCACATTAACATAATGCAACATAGATCCTAGGATTCCTTGAATCCTTTGTTTCGTTAAGGTTTTTGGCGTTACATTTCTCTATAGAAACTACATTGTTTTGGGCATTATTTTGGGCATAACATTAGAATGTGTTGGCTTTGTATGACAATGCTTTTAATGCCATTTATTACCTAGTCAATTCAAATAATTATTAATAATTTTTTAGGTTGTAACAGCACATGCAATTAAGGTACCAGTCACTCCATTATTAAACAAGAGTATAGTTGGTTTTTTACCTGTTCACTGCATACATCAACTGCTGAAAAGCCGTGCTTTCACAAAACACAAAGTGCCAATTAAAGACTGGATTTATAAACAAGTGTGTGACACAGTACCTCCTTTACATCCGGTATTGCCACCTCTCATTGAGGCTTACGTCAATTCTATTATTGTTCCAAGTACTAAAGGTCAAAATGACACAACTAATGAACCCATATCTGAGGTGGAGATCATGTCCGTTTTTCAACGTTCAATTTTTGCTGTTCATTTGAATGCATCTTCAAGTACTACCTCATCACAAAGATTGTCAGGAAGATCAACACCTGTACCAAAAGACGGTGAAGGTGCAGAGCAGACGGCGTCAATGACTACACAGTTGCTACTCTTGTATTATCTGTTACTCTATGAAGATGTACGTCTTGCTAACATGAGAGTGATTATGTCAGCAAACCGCAAAGTCAAACGGTATTCGCATAATATTATTGCCTCTCTGCCTGTAAAGTTTCTTTTGCAACAAGCGCAAAAAGAACAACAACATTATGCGGGACTGTTCTCACCACTTCTTCGACTGTTGGCGACACATTATCCTCACCTATGTCTTGTTGAGGACTGGTTGTATGACGATGTTCACGTGGTGGACAAAAGCTTGCATCCTGCGTACGTACAGGTTATGTGTACAAAGTCTGCTATAAAAGAAGGTATGTCTTATGGAATACAATTTTTTTTTATTTTATATTATCAAAAAAACTAATTATGTGAGTTGTTTAGCTTTTCAGGATGTGAAAATATGTCCTGTAAAAGCCGTTATCATTCTCAAACACCTGTTGTTGCTGTCAGCTCAGGAGTTGTGGCCGTTTTCTGATTGTATTGTCAGTCAATTTTCTTTGTTACTCGAGGCATCTGTAAGCAAACAAGTGATAGAACTCTTCAAGGAAGCATGGTTAAAACTAAACACAATATTTCCTGGTCGACTATGGGTGATGACAGTGAATGCTTTGCGACCTTCTCATGTGCGGCTCATTAAGTCACAGGAACTATCCCAAGATGACCTAACTATGGATCCACTGTCTGTGATTCGCTGTGATGAACGTGTCTTCAGGTGTGCTCCCATTCTTGAAATTACGATACGCATTTTAAGGTCGTTCTTAGCAGCTTCTCGGATTCATCTGACGAGACACATCCAAGACAATCCAATGCTCGAAAGAACTAGTCAGAATACAAGTGATGCTGAAAGAGATGAACTGAAAAATGCTCTAATACTTGCTCAAGAAAGTGCGTCCATTCAGATATTGCTTGAAGTATGTTTATCGACAAATGAGGAGAGGGTAAGCAATATGCAAAACACACGTGCAGTGCAACAATCCTGAAAAATACAATACTTAAACGCGCAGTAGAACCTCGATTGTCTGTCACCTCGGGAACTGAGGTGTTTGCCTGAATGCAATAAAAGTCGGATACTACGAGTAATTATAAAGTAGTACATGTAATACTTATTAAATTGTACAAATCTACCTTATCATAAATAAAATGGAACGTATTACACATTTACATACATATTTACATATATTTTATCACAAAAAATGAAACAATTTTAATTTAAAAAGTCAGTAATAATAAAAGTAATAGTAAAAGCCAGAACTTTTAATATTTTTGGAATTGGATTGGTGATTGGTAATCCGAGGATGTGTGTATAATTCATATTCAAACCAGAACAGCATGTGGCATGATAACCTTCACATTTTGATCTGGACAACACCGGGTATTTCTCCTAGTAGGACCTATAATTTATTAAATCTTATTTATATATTTGTGGATGTGTTTTCTTTTTGTCAGTTTACCCTATAGGGATATATTTCTAAACATTAAAGGAACATTTCTCTAAACTATTTACACAAAAGTTTTACAATGTGATGTATGTATGATGTGTGGAAAATTTGATAGTTACTTGTATTACCGGCCTTGATTGTATTCTGACCAACACCCCAGCGGCCCAGCCCCATAGGTGAAGGATAATTGAGGTTCTACTGTGTGTATAATTCATATTCAAACAAGAATAACTGATTTCATGGGTACCGTCACATTTTGGCATGGGCATCTCTGCTAGTTAACAAATAAAAGAGGTTAATAGATAATTAAGCCCAGTCGTGATGTATGGCCTACCCTGTAAAATCAGTGGCATTGTATGATTCAACCGTCGGTAACTATGTACACAGAAAGAGGAAAGAAAAAGTAAGGATGTACACAGAAAGAGGAAAGAAAAAGCAAGGAAATGGAGTTATGTGATGAGAAGGATGCGTTTTGTCGCAAATAATTTCATACGATTTTATTTACGAAATGATAGATTTTGAACGTCACTTGTGCCTCATTTCGTTGGAAATAAAAGGTTTCGTACAGAATGATCACTAAAATTAAGAAATTATTGAAATTTTGAAAAAAAAATTACAAACCTAAAGACGTTTTCGTTTTTGTTTTGCTGGTGAGGGTTGCTTCGCTAACAAAAATATCGAACTCTAAACGAAAACAATATCACTTAATTTAAATATTTAAATTTCGTTAAACTTAATTTCGCACAAAATTTTCCTAACTTTCTAATATTAAGTTTCACTTCACATGATACACGGTCTGTTGCCACTTTGTGTCACCTCTCAGTTGTAGATGCTGTATGCTTCACATGGACTGCTATTGAAGAGAATGGAATGGGTGTATGGCACTTGTGGCTGTGTCTCGTGTGAACACCCCCCATAGTAATCAGTGGTCAGCTAAAATCAAACACTTTGTGGAGACACAAATTGTGTGAAGTGGACCTTAGTCATTCATTCAAGGCCTGCTTGACGCCATAAATTCTTATTAGTCCAGTAGCTTGGTCAGTTGATTGTGCACTTTGTGATAAAAGCACTAAACTTGGCAGATATGAAGAACTATGTTAAAGATTTGATTTCAGATATGGGGAGGCACTTCGGCATGATGCCATTTTGGTGGCCATCTTGGAAAATGACTGACTTTCGTTTTTTCTTAATATCTTTGGAACCACAAGCCCAATTGATGTGTGGATTGTCTCTAAATATGTACGACAGTACACTGCACATATTTGGTGTCAAACATAATTAACATAGAACGTCCAGATTTTTACATATTATGACGTTTTTGGCAAACTCCATTAAAAAATTGTTTATTTCGCTTTATATTAATTTAAGCAGTACAGATGCGTGATTTTAACATTACATGTAACTTTAAGACACATTGTGAACATTTTTAAGATTGGCCAATTATTTCCTGAGTTACAGCAATTTTAGTAATGCTGTATCAAGGGAATGTGTGTAACCTTTCCTATGCTGCTTTAGCTAGCGATTTACATGCACAAAAAATTATTTGATGAAAGTCCCTTTATCTGCAAGTTGATTGGTCAGGATTTCAACTTAGCCTATACCTAGATTAGATAAATTATCTGTCATTTTCTCAGCCATATCGCTAAAATCGCTGACTTTTCTCAATATATTGGGAAGTAAAACTCCAATTTATGTGCACATTGTCTTGAAATATGCATGAGAAGCTAATGTACATATTTGATGTGGTACATGAGACATTTATTAAAACATGGTGTATTTTGCTGTATGTTTTTAGATACAATGCAGATAAAAACATTTTGTTTTTATTACAGCACCAGTGGCTGAGTGCAGATAGCCTCTGCTTATCATACTTAGGGTCTGGCTTCAAATCCTGACCTAGGGATTGTTGTGTTTGTGTTTCATAATTTCTGTCAATGCAGAGTTAATGTTAGGCAGCCAGTCGTAAAACACGTTCTGCCAAATCCAGTGTTGGATGTGGTCCAGGGAAAAAAGGAGATATTAGTACAAACAGTACTTAAGATACTAGATTTTCATAATGTTATACCATTAAGCATGCACATTAAGTCAGTGCACTGGCCACAACAATATCACACTGCAGTGTACTTTAGCTGAACACTTCAGTATGCATATTGACTGTGGACACCGATACCTTATTAGGTATTTTTGCAGTTATGGCAGTCCAAAGATTTAAATAATTCAAATTATCTATAGCATTTGTGGCCTGAAATAAATTACAACATTGTGCCACTTATAATAATTAATCTTTGTTTGATTTATGATAGAACAAGCAGATGTTTTGATATAAATTAAGCAAGGAAGCTCTTTTCGAGAAAGTAGTAGGCCTACTCTGGAAAACATTCAACCATCACATGCTGCAATTTTACATGTGAACTCATCCACATCGGTTGTAAAACAATCTGCATTTCTCACAAATGTTGTGGTTGTCAGTGCACTGACATAATGTACTTGCTTAACTGTGACAACAAAAAATGCAATTTCTTAAATACCATTTGTATTAATTTCTTTTTTCTCTGGACTACATTCTGCACCATGCAGGGGTCAGTCAAACGGTGATGATGATAATGAATAATAAAAAATGAGGCATAAGTCAGATTTAGGAAAATGCGTTTCATGACTGGCTGCCCTGCAGAACATTAACTCTGCAATGATTGAGACATTATGAAAGAAACAACAACCATACCTAGACTGAGATTCGAAAATAGGACCCCCAGCACCGCAAGCAGAGGTTATCTTCATTCAGCCACTGGGGCTGGAATAGATATAAAAATGTCTATAATGAGTGAGGCAAGTTGCATGTGATATTGAAGTTAACTATCTGCATTGTATCTGAAAACATACAGCAAAATACACTATTTTAAAATAAAGTTCTCAAAATAAGTAATTATACTTCAAAATGTGGATGATTTAGGCTAATTATGTATCAAATCAAGTATGTCATGCATATTTTAACACAATGTGCACATTAATTGGAGTTGTACTTTCCAATATATTGAAAAAGTCAGCAATTATAGTGATATGGCCGAGAAAATGACAGGTAGCCTATACCCAGATTAGGTAAATTAAGTTGAAATTCTAACCAATCAACTTGCAGATAAAGGGACTTTCATGAAATAATTTTTGTGCATGTAAAATGCTAGCTAAACCAGTATAGAAAAGATTACACACATTCATTCAAATGTTACATTCTCTTGATACAGCATTACTAAAATTGTTGTAACTCAGGAAACAATTGGCCAATCTTTACGTTTAAATAATTAAAAATGTTTACAATGAATGTATCTTGAAGTTAGATGTAATGTTAAAATCACGCATCTGTACAGCTTAAAATAATATAAAGCAAAATACACACTTTTAATAAAATTCTCCAAAAAAGTCATAATATCTAAAAATGCGAACATTTTATGTTAATTAAATATGACATGAAATAAGTGCAGTATACTGTCATACATATTTAGAGACAATCCACACATCAATTGGGCTTGTGGTTCCCAAGATATTAAGGAAAAAAAGAAAGTCAGCCATTTTCCAAGATGGCCGCCAAAATGTCGTCAAGCCGAAGGGCCTCCATATCTGAAATCAAATCTTTTACATTGTTCTTCACATCTGCCAAGTTTGGTGCTTTTATCACAATGTGCACAATTCACCCCTTTTTGCACCAAGGTACTGGACTATATCAGTAAAAAGTGAAAGATTGTATTCAGTATACTTAAAGAAGCTTTACTTTAAGCATTTAAGTTTTAGTGATGGTTTACACACCATCTCCACATTTGAATTTTATTATTGTGTACAGGTAGTTTGTCTGTTTTCACTTTTTATTTTCATGTTGTAGGGAGATGGTTCTCTTATGTCCAACTTACGTGAAGTCCAGACGTTGGTGTGTTCTCATTTGCATCAGATCTTCATAGCAGATCCACATTTAGTGAAGCTGGTACACTTTCAGGTAAGCATTTTATTCACTTCAGTTGTCTAGTTGTTGAAATACCAATACTTGGAGGATGCATATTATAGATAATTAAGATGCTAATAGAACGACCAAAATCACGTTTGATGCACTACCTGCTATAACTGTTTTAAAATGTGCTGGGTTTACGTTGACATTGATTCGTTTTGTGTACAATTATTTTTTAAACGTATTTTAAAGTGCAATATGCACTCAACTATACTATCCACCTGCTCCTAAATTTGCATAATCTAGTTAGGATTAATTCTATTTGAAAAACATTTTCTGAAAGCAAATCAAATCTTTTTTCAATCATTTTGGAAAAAAAAAGATTTGATTTATTTTAAAAGAATAATTGATTTTGGCTAAAAGCATTAGAACTTATCGTTAGGCTTAATACAATAGTGTCATGTAGTCAATAGTCATGTAGGTATTGTACCAGATATGTGGAAATTAGCTAATGTTAGTCCAATTTTTAAATCAGGAGACAAGTCTCAGGTAACTAATTACAGACCCGTGTCTTTAACCTCGATAGTTTGCAAGGTCCTTGAACATATTATATATTCCTCCTCAATGAATTTTCTTATGGAAAACAATCTTTTGTGTGATAACCAGCATGGGTTTCTTAGGGGGCGTTCATGTGAAACCCAGCTTATTCTTTTAGTTGATGACCTTCAGAAAATTTTAGACAAAGGCAGTCAGATAGATTTGGTTTTTCTTGATCTCTGCAAGGCATTTGACACAGTTTCTCACTCAAAACTAATGACAAAAATTAGTGGGTATGGATTGGGTGAACAGGTGTATAAATGGGTGCATTCTTTTTTGAGTGATAGGAAACAAAGAGTTGTTGCAGGTGGGTCTGAATCTGACTGGATAGGGGTTACATCAGGGGTTCCTCAGGGTAGTGTGTTGGGTCCACTTCTGTTTCTTTTGTATATCAATGACCTCAGCAGTCAAGTTAGCAGCAATTGCCGGCTATTTGCAGATGATACAATAATTTATCGTGAGGTTACCTCTGACAATGATTGCCATATTATTGATAGTGACTTGAAAGCAATAGAGGCATGGTGTTCTAAATGGCAACTTCAACTTAATAAGGGAAAATGTTGTGTAATGAGGGTAGCTAGGGGAAAGAATCCAATAATATTTCCATATAGAATAGGGGCCATTCCACTTAATAACGTAAATTCTTATAAATATTTGGGGGTAACGATTACAGCTAAACTTTCTTGGAAGCTGCATGTCGAACAGATTATTTCCAAGTCTATGCAGATGCTTAGGTTTAGTCAACGCGTTCTAAGAAGGTGTCCCAGGGAGGTAAAATGTATAGCATATCAATCATTAGTACGTCCCCATCTAGAATACTGCAGCTCCGTGTGGAATTCCCACACTGAGGACTTAGCTCACTCTATAGAAATGGTCCAACGCAGGGCTGCTAGGTTTGTTTGTGGTAAATATGGATATGCCGACAGTGTAACTAAAATGCTTTCAGAGCTCGGTTGGGATAGTTTACTTGCAAGACGTTCAGATTTTAATCTTAATATCTTTAATCGAATGCTAGAAGGCTCTTGCCCTAAACCTACTTCAAGTAAACTTTGCAGGGCATTATATATGGGTAGGGGTGACCACTCTAACAAAGTTAAAGAGATTTTGGCACGAACAGATTCTTATTACTGGTCATTTGTCCCGAGGGGGCGATTCGACAATGGAACTCGCTTGCTGGGGATTTTGTGCAGGAAAAACGTATTTTATGGGAGTCATAATTTTGTTTTGTTTTGACAATGCATATATTTGCAGCATTAAAAATATTGAAATTGTTGTTGGGTTTATATCATTAGGGTTTTATATTTTCTGGTTTTGACAATGCATTTTCTATGCTGCACTTGGACTCTTGTCCCTCTGCCATAGGCCTTTATGGCTGCTTGCAGAGTAATTTTTCAAATTCAAATTCAAATAGTGTATCTTGTTAGTGGCATCTTTTAAAATAAATTCACAGGTTGTTAAGAATTGCAAAGAGTAACAGAATGTTATAACAGAAAGTTTTGAGGATACCTTTCAAATAATGTTTTATGAATTACTGGCAGCTTGCCTGTCAGACTCATAAGTCTGTGGTACAATGCGTGCATTGTTTGACGACAAGCATGTCGTACAATTGAATAGTACGGCAATGTCGTCAGACAAGAGTTGTTACATTACATGCAACTGTCACATAAACGTGCAATATTTTCAGGAAAGTTTCTGCGAAGGCTTTTTATTTTAAGCTTTTTAAGTATAAATTTTTGCGACCGGAACTAGGCTGGATTCCTTCGACCGGGTGGGCAACGTACTTCGGGTTGTGCATATTGAATGAACCAAAACAAACGGTCAAACTTACCATGGAGTCATTCCGCTGCAGTCCCCCAATGTAAGCCAGATGTAGTACAATAGAACAAGAATTTTATCACGAAACAAGTCGGCACCATCCTTAGACCTTCTAGGGAGTCGAGGGAGATGCATAGTGCCACGCGAACCAAAAGCCAACAATATGCTCCAAATCAACCCCGAAAATAATGAGCACACACACAAGTCATGCAGTTAAAATTGGTGGTTTAATGTTGTGTGTAAAACTCATATTTACACAAGTGCAGGCCTGGCTTAGGCCTGCGTTCATTCGAAGTAAAACAAAGACAGCTGCATTTTAATATATCACAATGCTAAATGCAGGTGACTGGAACAGAGTCTTCAGCTGCAACTTCAATCATCCACAGACTTCCTAGAGCCTTGAAGGGTATCGCCCTTCATACTCTGGAAGGTGTTGTCCTCATTTCTCTATGGGGTCTCCTGGTGGATACCTGTATCAACAAACCACCTTTCATCCAAGGTGTACCGACCCGACTTGAGTCCGAAACAACACCCCGGCAAATCTTCTCCGACTTACCGGATCCAGACTCCGTTAGGGGCCGGGATCGTAACGCGGGCTGCCCTCTTGACCACGTGTCCAGGTGGCGCCGTCGAGCCACGACGAGAACCTACGGTGACCGCCCGATGGGTTTACCGTAGAAACTGGCGCGTGAAGAACTGGCCGACAAGCCGAAAACAAGCCGGAACAGGACGGTTGTGGTTCGGCGACTCCCAACCATAAACCCCCACCCTCCTCACAGAACTTCCCCAAAAGAATGACACGACACAGTGTGGTGAGTGAACATAATAAAGT
Source organism: Brachycybe producta (assembly GCA_036925085.1). NCBI lineage: Eukaryota > Metazoa > Arthropoda > Diplopoda > Playtdesmida > Andrognathidae > Brachycybe > Brachycybe producta. The sequence continues at coordinate 8,533,099 of JAUPFP010000003.1, forward strand.
TGATTTATTCAAAGATAAATTATTAAATAAAAACACTCACTATTAATTAGTAATCTGCTGGAGAAATTATCCAGTGGAGAGCAAACCAAAGATGATATTTATTCAGAGAATAAATGAATAAACACTTACTCAATAAATATTAACAATCTCCTGGCTAATCCAGCCAGGAGAGAAAGTGGCCAACAGCACACAAAGACCAAAGAAGATGAATGTTGGCCATCTTGGCCACCTGCTGAATTGGAGCAAACCAAAAACACATGCACTAAGCATGAAGGGTCTAACACACACTGTCCAGAATAAAATGGCCGCCACCATTACATACCCCAGGCTGCTCCACCTGGGGGAGGACAGTGACCCTTGCTGGCCATTTTGTCGTCTGCCTGGCAGCTAATTAGCCAGCCTAGCAGACGACACAGGAGATTTAGTTCTGCTCCACCAAAGGAGCAAAACTGGGTCTTCACAAAGGCAACATCCTTGGTTACCAGCGGATAGGTCCAACTGGACACAACATTTCAGTCTCATAGTTGACCACCATAGCGAACCAAGTTGTAACGACCCGACTTGGTCGCTACAATACCCACGGTAAATTTCGCAAACTTACCGTCGCTTGACTTCCTTGGGACGGGTCGAAGCGCTGGCCAGCCCTCCTCTTGTACCCGTCCGTATCCACGGGTAGCGCCGGACGGAGGTCGTCTCCCTCGCCGCACGTCGACGGACGAAAGACCGCCGAACAAGACGAAGAGGCCACGGTAGATTCCCGATGAATCCTACTGTGGCACCGCGCGCGAAGCACCGGCCGACATGCCGGAAAACATGACGAACCAGGACGGTGATGGTGACGGCGTTTCCCCACACCGGAACCCCCACCCTCCCCGTGGTAACTTCCCCAGTAATATTATGCAATAATAATAAAGACACGGACACAGTGGTAGAGAGTGAAAATATAAGAGATTTATTCACAAAGAGAATAAATGATCAAAACACTCACTGTATAAAGGCAATATCTGCTGGTAAATAAACCAGCAGAGAGCCAACCAAATAGATGCAGTAATTGATGCAATAGATGAAGATTCTCCTGGCTAATTCAGCCAGGAGAGAGAGAGGTCATTTACCTCCTCACTGCACAAAGGCAAAAGATGAATGGTGGCCATTTTGGCCACCTGTTGATTTGATGAGAGCACACACAACCACAGTCATCAAGGGTTCTCATTCCACTGTCCAGATATAATGGCCGCCGCCATATATATCACCCCCAGGCTGCTCCACCTGGGGGAGGACCCTTGCTGGCCATTTTGTCGTCTGCCTGGCACTTAATTTGCAAGTGCCTAGCAGACGACATGGGATTTTAGTTCTACTCCCAAAAGGAGCAGAACTGGGTCGTCACAAAGTAGACTACCACCAGGAATTTATCTCCACTATATTCCAGGTGGGTATGGCCCGGGTCATCACACTATGTCTGTGTCACAACCCGTTCTGTGCTCCACAACACCTTTGACAGTTTACTTACATCTGGACTCTACCGTGTGGGAATGCATGACGGGATCTCCCACAGTGACTCTCAGAACAACCTTGCAAAGTTGCAGAATTCCTTGCTAAAGTTGATGGCTGTGCAGCTGTGGACAACACGAGACAAGATGGATGAGAACAGAGACTGCTTCATCCTTCCATGGACCGTTCCCCGTCAGTGGAATGTGTGGTTACCATGAACCGAAGTTGACCCAAGATAACCCCTACAATAAAACTCCCAATAACAAGACACCGAGACCCAGCAAAAGGTATAAAGTATTTTTGGTTTTTTTAAAAAAGTTACAATTATATGTACACGAAGCTTGGCCTACTTTGGCCAGCTAAAAGGCAAGCAGTTAAACAATAACAGAGCAGTGGCCACTCGGGCTACTAAGCCGAGAATATCAAAGAGATGGTGGTGACCGAAGGAGAGCCTCCGCACATGATATCAAATTCTATTGATGGTCTCCCCGGTAATGGCCGGGGTATAACCCGTTCTTTCCTGGCTGGGTGTGATGTCCACTCTGCTGAGTACTCTCTGGTGACACCTCCAGGGTCAGAAGTACCTATCACTCATACCATGTGGTCCGGAGTGACAGGCATTATTGGATACAAAGTGGGGGTCACCTGTTTAGTAGACCACCATCCCCTGAACCTGAAACGCACAGGGTTTTCTTGGTCTGAGGTTGTACTTCGGTTGAGGGTCATCTTCCTCACTCAGAATCAAATGACAGAACCAAGTTAGGAGGATGTATGAGCCCTTTATGGGTTGAAAGTCCTCTCATTGTGTCCTCTGGTGGGTCCACACTGGTCCCACTTGATTTTTGGGAAGGTCCACAGTCACTAAGGATGTATTTTCTTACTTTACAAGTCGGGATGGCATATTCCTACTTTAAGTTATCCATATTTAAAATGTCTCCCACCTTCCGACCATATCGTCCATGAATTCCGCTTCATAGACTAGGTCAGACATCTGCTTGACAACCATACTCATCATAGCTTTATAAACCAGGCTTCACTTCCTGGCCTGGCCGAACCTAGACCTTCACACCATGCTGGTATCGGGGCATCTTCACCTGCCCAGTCATAATGATGCTTCTGCATTAACTGAGCTGCCTCAAGCTTTCTGCATGCACACTCTTTCATGGTGTTCTGCTTATTAATATTGTGTGACAAACCCGTCCTGTGTTGCATACAATACACTGAAAGTTCCCCTGAAACTTAGCAGTCCTGACTCCACTTTGGGGCAAGATGACAGTCCTGGTTGCCTTGAACAGAACTGTTAAGTTGCGCCGACCACCACAGTCACCTCCTCTGCACGTTGATGGAAGATGAACCATCGAATTGACGAAGTTTGACTAGCGTTAGCTCATTAGTATTAGCAGAGCGCATGCTATTGTCATCTTATCGTTTTATATAGGAAAGTGTCATTGCAGATTAGCGTTAGCAGCGCCATCTATTGATCACCAAAGGAAACAATAGACGGTACTGCTAGCGTGCATCTACGATCGTTTTCCTATATAAAACAATAAGATGGTAATGCGCATGCGCTCTGCAAATTTTAATGGGCTAACGCTAGTGAAGTTTGCGGTAAAACCCCCGGTTCCACTGCACAATGGCGCTAGTTAAGGTTTATAGAATAACAAGGTTTGCTCGCTAATTGAAAAGTTAGGCCAAAAACGGTAATAGTGACGTCAATATAAAGCAAATTAACTGCTCCTATTAGTTTTTATACAGAACTTTGGTTTTTGAATGTTATTAATATTATTATGAACTTGGAAAAATGTAATAAAATGTGTAGAATACCGTGAAAGTAAGTGGAATGAATTACTAAAAGGGAAAATGAGAGAGATTTGAGCAGCGAACAATATTTATAGAATATTTTTATTTTTTTTATTCACCTACAACACAAATAACATTTTCTATTTGAATTATTATACGAGCGTATTATTACTAGTGGGGTAACCCCTCATAAATGACGAGAGCAAAATTCACATTCAATTGTGCCCTGCATTAGAATTTCTTTTCCTCCGCCGTTTTATGACAGACCAAGTAACAAACCAATTAGAAATTGATGACGTTCATAAAAGGGCTGAGCAAAAGAAATTTTAATGCTGGGCACAATTGTCCGTGATAAACTGTAGTTTAATTTTGCTACTATTATCCCCTCCCCTCCCCTTTTTATATTTGAAAGAGAAAATGAGTTTTTCATTTTCTCTGGTGTGCACATGTGCATCGTGTGTTCCTTTTTACTTCTTTCCTTTCAATTTCAGTCACTCCCTCCCACTTTTTCCCTTTCCACATTTCTCTCTCTCTCTCTTCCCCTACTCTTTCCAACCTTTTCCCCTCTCCAATTCCAATTTCCCCTTTAGGACAAACGTTCTTTTAGGGCAAATGGGTTTAGGGCAAATGAGTAATGAAAATGGTTTATGGGGACATGGTATTAGGGCAAATGGTTTTAGGAAAAATGGTTTTAGGGCAAATGGGCTAAGGGGAAATGGTATTAGGGCAAATGGGGTTAGGGGAAATGGGTTTAGCAAATTGGTTTTAGGGCAGATGTCTATATCCCTCATCCCACCTCTACATTTTACCATTCCCATAATAAAATTTAAATGATAAAAAAGTATCTGATATAACCCCCTTCCCTTTTCTCTCTTCTACATATTGAAAAGTGAGGGGTTGATTTTATACAGGTCAAGAGTACTGTCACACCCAGTAACTCACGATCCCGCCAAAACCATAGCCTGGGGGTAAATAACTCATGCTTGTTCCTCCCTCCCTTTTCTAATTAATATCCAAGTGGCGGATTGATACTCTTAGGACCATGATCACTTCGACCTGGTTACACCTCATAGGTGTACACAGGTTCAAGGTATAAAAAGACCATGTTCCTCTTTGTTCATCATCCACTCTTGCTCAACTTTTGTACTACGCCGATTATCATATCCGTATCACATCATGGGCCCGTGGACGCAATTCATTCTTGTAATGTTACTGTTTCTATACATGAGTGAATAAAAGCATTTGCAATATGAAACTGCGTTGTCTACTGTCTGGAAACTAATCCTTCTCTAGGTAAGTCGGGGACACCATAAGGCGAAGGAGGCATCAAGATCCTGAGGAGCAACAACATCTTCCAACCAAGAAGGAAGATGCACATCAATGGCGGCCCGGAAGAGATGGCCACCATTTTTCTGTGCAGATTACACCTTTATACAGAAGGATGATCACAATCTGGCACCATCCAACTACCTCTGAGGCTCGAATCTTCTTTGTGCGGTCACCGTGTGATCAGTGAAGATATGAGTTACAGAAAAAAGCAAAAAGAGTTGCTCAATTTGGTCAATGGACACCAATCAAAGCTCACAGTACTGTATGTTAAACTTACATTGCTGAACTTCAAATTCTCATAACTCACGAACGAGTCAACATAGCAAGCTGAAAGCACGGTTGACCTAGAAATCTTGAACACAAGTGAGCCAAATTTCACTTTGCTGCGTTAAGTGGTTCGCGTTCACATCCAAACCCGGGTTTTAAACTCATTAATTTCCCTGAAAAAGATCGAAGAATATTGGTGCTAAGACACGGCACCTGTGACATAAATCTGCACCCCTTTCACAGCCAACCACAAAAATTCTGCAGCTTTGTTGAAGACACAGCAACTGTGACAAAAATCCAAACCCCTTTTCCAGCCAACCAAAAAAATTCCACAGGTTTGTTGAAGACACGGCAACTGAAAAAAATCCACACCCCTTTCACAGCCAACCAAAAAATTCTGCAGCTTTATTGAAGACACGGCAGCTGACAAAAATCCGCACCCCTTTCACAGCCAACCACAAAAATTCTGCAGCTTTATATACACTTCTGCAGGTTCCTAGAATTTTGCACCTCTTCAAAAATACATTATTTATGTGTTGGTATGGAATTCCGCAGAGGTGCATTGATTATCTTAAGGCGTTGAAACTATTTTCCCCGTTTCAGGTTCCTAATTTTTTTTAAATAAAACGGTTTGCCTATTAGGGGTGGCCATCGATAGTATCGAAATATCGATATTTGGATGTGGCTATTGTGACGACACAGTTATGCTCCTTCCTGTAATGGGAAGGAACAGACTAAAATCCTGCTGTCGTCTGCTAGGATGCTGTAGTAGGCAGCCCGGCAGACCACATGAACTCCAGGTAGGGTCACTGTTTTCCCAGGTGGGGGCAACCTTGGGGGTATATATTGGCAGCCGCCATTATATACTGGACAGTGTAGTGAAACCCTGAAGAAAGAAAACAACATGATAAAAGGGAGGCCAAGCGAGGCCTCCATTTTAATGGAATCATCTCTTTGTTCTTTTGTTGGTTTTGTTTGTTTCTCTGCTGGACTTATGTCCAGGAGACCACTGTAAATAGTAAGTGTTTATAATTCAATAAACATCTTTTATTCCTGTGACGACCCAGTTTTGCTCTCTTGGAGTGCAAAAATAAAATACCTGCTGTCGTCTGCTAGGCACCTCAAATTAGTTGCCAGGCAACAAGAAAATGGCCAGCAAGGGTCACTGTCCTCCCCCAGGTGGAGCAGCCTGGGGGTGGTATATAATGGCGGCGGCCATTATAACCGGGACAGTGAAGTGAAACCCTTGAATCTGTGTGCATGGAAAAGTGCTCTCATCTATCTCAACAGGTGGCCAAGATGGCCGCCACTTTATTGTTTGGTGTAGAGGTGTTTGACCTCTCCTCCTGGCTGGAGTAGCCAGGAGATTTACATCTATTGTCTTCACTGATTTAAGTGTTTTTATTGTTTATTCTTGTGAATAAATATACCTCGTTATTTTCACTCTACATTGGTGTCCGTGTTATTATTTATATTACATACTGGGTAAGTTACCGCGAGGAGGGTGGGGGTCGGCCGGTGGGTTTTCACCGTACTTCCACCGTCCTATTTCGGCATGCCTTTCGTCTTGTCGGCCGGTGCTTCGCGCACGGTTTGTCCACGGTAGGATTCATTGGGAATCTACCGTGGATTCCTCGTCCTGTTCGGCGGTCTTTCATCCGTCGACTTGCGGCGTGGAAGTCAACCTCCGACCGGTGCTTCGCGTGGACACGGACGGGTACAAGAGGAGGGCTGGCCTGCGCTTGGGTCCTGTCCCATTTAGGTTCAACAGCGGTAAGTTGGGCCAAATTTACCAGGGTCATTGTAACGGCCGTATCGGTTCATTACATTCTTTTTATTACTACACTGGTGTCTGTGTAAGTATTTCTGGGGAAGTAACTGCGGGGAGGGTGGGGGTTTCTCCAGACGATCACTGTCCTGTTTCCATCCTGTGGCCGGTACTTTGCATGCAATATGGTGAAAAGGTTAAAGGTGAAGTGTCCACGGGCCCATAATTTTGTGATGGATGTAGAAATCAGCATGACAAAATTGCGTGAACAAAAAAGAGAAATGGATGCAGAACAAAGGATTCCATAGTGCTTTTATAGGCTTGGGCCTGTGCACGCCCAAAAGGCATTATGCATCATGCATCATGCGTCGTCACAACATGGCCACCGCTTCCCTAGTAACAGTTTATTTTTTTGGTTTTGAGCAAACCTTGTTACTCTGTAAACCTTGGGCGCAAGTAACCAATTAATAATTATACAGATGCAGGATGGTGTGCCCCTCCCCAGAATCTCTTTCCCGTGGTTACTCCCCAAGTTGATGACACAGGCACAGTGTATAAATAGTAAATAATAGTATTTATTAAACACTTACTCAGTGGTATATTTGCAACAACTGCAAGGCCACCTCGGCCAGCAGGCAAAACCGTTACACAACAACTTGAAATAACAAAACGACACACGTCACAATATCCCTGGAAGTTGTCCTGGCCTTCAGCATGAAGGTGGTGTCCTGGTTGATGTCTACTGTACACTGTTTAGGATAATGGCCGACTTGACCAATATATTCTCCAGGCAACTCCACCTTGGGAGGACAGTGACACCATCTGACCTCACTCATAGAACACAATAGTGAGAGGTTGCTTGCACCAATATGACATCTGCAGAGAGGATGCAGGAGGATGATTGCAATCGATCTTCATCCGACTCTTTCTGTAGCTCAAATCTTCTACATGCGGGCACCGCGCGATACAGAGAAGAAATGAGCTATAGAAAACAAGATCTTCAAGTTGGAAAAAATAGTCAACGTCAAAAGCTCAACATTGTTGAGGGACAGAATCGCAACAGATGCGATTCAGATCCTCAACAATGTATCACAACAAAGAATCCAGGAATGTATTAGCCATTAATCAATGCATTTTGACATTGATCAACAAAGTTCAAATACCCCTTCTGCCTGCTAAATGTGCATTATTATGTTTTGGAGTCTTCTATTGATAATGTATGCATGAAAAATAAATGTTAGATTCACCAAAGATGACAGACCTGTCATACTTCACCTTACGGATCCACTCAACAATGCAATTTCAACGTCAAACAACACATGCCCTGTAACCATGCAACACATTAGAGCCAAAATTGATTTTTTTGCATAATTTGTTTTATTCTATAAATTTGTTAATTCATATAAGTTGACATTTGTTTTGTTTTTTAAACAGGGGTATCCAATTGAATTGATTCCTTTGACTGTCACTGGTATCCCGTCTATGCACATATTTCTTGACTTTGTGCCTGAATTACTGAGCCAACCACAAATATCAAAGCAGGTATCACCAGTATAATTTATCGTTTTCAAGTGTGTGTAAAATGAAACAATCTATTATGATAGCTACTCCTGACATTTTTTTTATTGAACAGGTATTTGCTATAGAGCTAACGTCTCATCTTTGTTTGCAATATGCTTTACCTAAGTCATTTGTTGTTGCTCGACTCGTCATCAATACAATGTCAACACTTTTAGGAGGTAGGCGAATATTATCTAAGTATTAAGAAAAAATACCGGTGGTTATGGCCTGCATAGGCATATTGAGGGGGGGTTAGGGGTTCAAACCCCCGATTTTTTTTGTATTCAAACAATTATCAACTGAACATAAACAACAGCAAATCCAAATTGATGGTGCTGTCTCAGACTGGGCTAAAGTAACATCTGGTGTACCTCAGGGTAGCATTCTTGGACCACTGCTTTTCCTTCTGTTCATAAACGATCTGGCAGACAGATGCAACAGTATGATGCGTTTGTTTGCAGATGATGCTGTTGTTTACAGGAGGATTAGGAATAATGAGGATAGTGAAGTCCTCCAAAGAGATCTAGACAGTGTTGAAGAGTGATGCTATGAGTGGCATTTACAACTGAATAGGAGTAAATGCAATGTTATGTGAGTTTCCCGAAAGCGAGAACCGTTCATGGCAGATTACACAATGGGAGATGTTCAGCTAACCCATGTTGATACCATCAAATATCTTGGCTTAACCTTGTCCAAGGACATGCTTTGGAAAGATCATATAACCAAAGCGGTTGCCAAAGCTAATCAAAGGCTGCGGTTTGTCCAATGCACCCTTAAACATTGTAAAGAGAATGTAAAGAAGGTCTGTTACTTTACCCTAGTTAGACCTATCTTAGAATATCGTTCCCCAATTTGGAGCCCATTTAGAAATAATCTAAAACAAGAAATAGAAATGGTGAAGTGTAGGGCTGCAAGATTTCTGAAGGGACGGTATGCGTATACTGACAGTGTATCGTCAATGCTCCAAGAGCTAGAATGGGAATCATTAGCAGGCCGAAGAAATGAGCAAAGCCTCGCTCTTCTGGGACGTTTGCTGTCTTGTGATAACATTACCCTGCTTAATGGTTTACTAACTAGAAATCCTTGTAAAGGTAGATTTGGGCATTCAAAAACTTTCAAAGTATTAATAGCTAGGACTGATGCATATTTTTGGTCTTTTCTTTCTAATGTTATTAGACTATGGAATTCTCTTCCTGTGAATAGTTTATTGTTAGGACGATTTCAATTGCATGATGATGTCTTATTTTTAAATAATGACAATTAGTCGTGATTGGGAGCAATCCCTCTCTGCCACATGGCTTTCGAGCTGATTGCAGGTGTATTTAATTGAATTGAATTGAAATAAACATTGTAAAACAATACACACATTCAATTAGCATTTCAGACAGTTATAAAATAACTTTATATGCTGATATAGAGCATACAGTACAGACCCAAAAATGAGTGGGTTGGGATATTCCTGTTAATGTATAACCTTAGACTATTACCTTCCTGGACTGGCAACTCCCTATCTTATCAATGTGAAAGCGTTGAATGCCTTGTCTAAGGCAAAAACAGGCAATTAGAAATCAGGATAAACAGAAGTTGGCTCCACCCTTTTTATGACGACCGACAACTTCTAATTGGTTTGATGTGTGATTTGACGTTGAAAAGGGTGGAGCATGTGACGTCAGACTACATAACAACCAATTAGAAGTTGCCTGGCATCTCAAAAGTCTCATTTTTGCAAAGGGGTGAAATTGGTGAATCATGTACTGTATGGCAAGCCATTTTAGTTTTTCCACCTTTTACTTGATTTTCAGATTTTAATTCTATTCTGGGAATCCAGTAAAATGTGGATAAAAGAGTAAAATGGCTTTAAATATGTACAGTACGCCAAATAAAGAAGGTCTAAGTTTATGTGGGCCGCGAAAAAGCAAAAACTTCAATTTTTATATAAATGTAGGTTTATTTTGAAAAGAACGAGGACAATGAAGACTTCTGAAGTTTTATCTAGTGCTGGAGATCCAGGTTTACACCTGGGTTGACAGTGCTAGATGGCAAAATGTTTAAGTTCTCTGGTCGATTCAATAAAATAAAAATAAGACTTCTGCAACTTTTTAAGCATAGTAACAGTTTATTTTGTAACGTCCCGCCGGACCGTTACAATACCCCGGCAAGCAATACCCCAAAAACGGCGTAAAACTTACTGCAACCGGCTCCTCACGGGGACGGGACCGTACCCGTAGCCGTCTCCCACACGGTGCTCCTGGGTTGTGCCGGCTCCACGGAGCCACTCCCGACGGACACGACGAAAGACCACGCCGAGACCGTGGACCAACGGACAAAAGTCCGTACACCACGGTGTACTTGCGGTAAAATACCGTAAACCACCGAAAACCACGGTACCACGGACCGTAGTCCGTGCCCCACGGTAATCGACGGTACCAATACGGTAACCGACGGTAAATTTACCGTTAACCACGGTACAACGGACCAAAGTCCGCTCCCCACAGTAAACAACGGTAAATCAACGGTGAAACGGTGGTTTCCGCCGCTGTCCCACGGACCAAAGTCCGCGCCCAGTGGAGTACTTTCACCGCACGGTGATTCGACCGACTAAACGGTCGAACTCACGGTAAATCACCGTGCGAGAGGCGGGGTACAGGTACCCGGCGCCTCCACCAATTGTAACGTCCCGCCGGACCGTTACAATACCCCGGCAAGCAATACCCCAAAAACGGCGTAAAACTTACCGCAACCGGCTCCTTACGGGGACGGGACCGTACCCGTAGCCGTCTCCCACACGGTGCTCCTGGGTTGTGCCGGCTCCACGGAGCCACTCCCGACAGACACGACGAAAGACCACGCCGCCACGCCGAGAATATCGCGGTAGAACACCGGTTCTACCGCGAGCCGACACGAGTTCCGGCCGAAAGAGGACGGACAAAGACGGTGGCGTTTACCCAAACCAGAAACCCACCCCCCTCGCGGTAACTCCCCAAGAAAAGACACAGACACCAAGTAAGATGAAGTAAAAAGTGTTTAATTCACACTTACGATGTATGATGATAAAACGATGGCAGTGATAATATTTACACAACTTGGCTGGTAAACTTCTACCAGCCAAGCCCCCATAAATATATACAAACAAGGCCTAATGGCCAAAGGCACAAAAGAAGAAGATGAGGCACTGGCCAGTGGAGGTCTCCTTGACCTCCACCCACAGGTCTTCTCAGTCTCACAGCCTACAACCAACTGCCCAGATCCTGTGGTTGACTAGGCCACAGGAAACCTCCAGGCAACTCCACCTGGAGGGGACAGAGGTCACTTCTGACCTCTCACCCATAGACTTCATGGTGAGAGGTCTGCTGGCACCAAAATGGCGTCCGTCCCAACAGCCTACTGTAGCTGTCAGGCAGACCACCATAGGGAAATTCGTCTGCTCCACCAAAATTAAAATTGGAGCAGACCAGGTTGCCACAATTTACATCTCTCATCGGCTCTAGGCAAATTTGGGCAGTTTCAGTGTCCAAAGAATACTTTCGAGGCTCTCTGTCTTTGCGTACAAGTACACGGTCTTTTATACTCAAAAAGAGGATACTGAGAACACTCTCAGAATCCTCTGATTGGGCAAAAACAAAAGTAAAAACCAAACTGGCCAATCAACATGATTGACCAGTGGTTACTAAAATATATAAAAATGACTCATCATCAATTAAAACAACTTACAAAAGAAAGTTACAACCCCATAGACATAATGCTGCGGCTTAGCAGGATGATCTCTTTGTATTAAGGGATGGGACTGGGAGGAAAAAGGACCCAAGACCCATGGTGTGACCCACGACAGGATATTGGCATCATCACCTGATAGAACTAGGTGAATCCTCTGTATTAACGTACAGAGGGTTGACAAGGTCCCATGCCAATCCAGAAAAAAATAAACGAGCCAGGATCGCACCTGGACTTATCGTTTCAATATCACCTTGTGGCGACCCAGAGTGCCTTACTGTTTTTTATTAATTTAATATTTAATATTATTTAATTTATTTGTATCGGGATATTGACATTACCATTGTTACTCTGTCCGTTTTCACGTCAATCACAGTGGTGTTCTGTGATTTCCCCCTTTTTAGCCAAATAGTATGTAAGAGGTTTAGGGTTCGACCCTCCCAGCCAATGAAGGCTTATTTATGTTACGGTTTTTTTAGCTGTCAATCAGTATAGGGTTCCTTTGGAAGATTGTTGGGTAGGCTATGTGTTGTGTGTTGGGTTATCTATTTTATTTCTAGGCATCTATGTATATATACATATACAATGCGTTTCAGATATATAGATGCACCCCAAAAATTGGTTATATCTTGAGTTAAACTTGATGGATTTGCCTGAAATTTTCAACATAAAGAGACCATCTTATATTATAAACGTTCTGCTCGCCAGAACATTTTTTCTTAAGAAGGTCAAAATTAAAAAAAATTAAAAACTGGAAAATGACCGTTTCATAATTTTCGGTACTTAGTTGGTACCTCTTTTGGGTTATGTTTGATTCCAAATATCATTTCATTCATTTTTGTTTACTCATTCAAGAGTTTCTTTTGAATAGTCTCTAATACTCTATATTTAGTTAGTGGCCCTTTTCTCTATGTGTTGAGAACCTGTTATATGTACTTTTTCTTCAAACTTTTTTATTACTTTGTTGTTTTTTGAATATCGAAATGACCTATGGTAAATAGTACCTTGTTACACTTTTCACCATTGGTTTCTTCTTTTTATTCTTTTATAGTGACATCATAATTTTATAAAATAGGTGGTCTTCTACCGTGTGCATACAAAGTGTACACCGTACGTTCTTTCTCTTTAAGAGTCACATTTCAAACCTTTTTATTTTTCAACTTCTATTCTCTCCTTTTCTACTTAATTACAGTGTGCATCTGTTTATTACTCTATACAGGAGATACATCGTTTTTAGAGGGAACGTTTTCATTAAGAACCAGTTTGGTAACCCGTTATAAATGACGGGAGCAAAATTCACAGGCAATTGTGCCCAGCATTAAATTTCTTTTCCTCCGCCCTTTTATGACGTCAGACCAAGTGACAAACCGATTAGAAATTGATGACGTTCATAAAAGGGTTGAGCAAAAGAAATTCTAATGCTAGGCACAATTGCCTGTGATAAACTGTAGTTTAATTTTGCTGCTATTATCCCCTCCCCTTTTTATATTTGAAAGAGAAAATGAGTTTTTCATTTTCTCTGGTGTGCACATGCGCATTGTTTGTACCTTTTTTACTTCTTTCATTTCAATTTCAGTCACCCCTCCCACTTTTCTCCCCTCCACGTTTCTCTCCCCTTCTACACTTTGCAACCTTTTCCCTGCTCCAATTTTAACATGGTACTAAGTGGTGCACGAGGTTTTACCGGAAGTACACCGTGGGGTACGGACATTTGTCCGTTCGACCACGGTAGAAACTGCTAAAGAAGAACTGACTGTACTTTACTGTGGGACACGGACTTTGGTCCGTGATACAGCGGATTTGCATGGTTCCATCCGTTTGTTACGGTGTTTTACGGACTTTGGTCTGTGAATTTACTGTTTCCAATTGTGGAAACCCGTTTTCTGGTTTTAGCCAGAATTGACCGTGGAAGCACAGTAAATTTCGGCTCAAACTTCGAGATTACGATGGAGAATCGGGAAATCGGTGCAGATGCGGGGTTGGAGTTACGCAATCGCTTCGTCGACCGTCCCCTTGGGGCAGAAGGCGGAGTGCCTCTTTAAACAGAGGAAGCGTCGTGGACGATGTTCCACTGGGCCAACCTCTGGTGGGGGAATTCGTCATGGTGCGGAGTCGCGCCGATGACAGTCTCGGTGGAAGTCGGCAGTGGAGTTGATAGTGTTCTCAGTGGGCTTTGTGCTCGGCCTCGGCCAAGTGTCCATGTATCCACCGCCAACGGTCAACTCCGTAGGGAGATGGTGGAGATCCCACACAAGACTGCCCGGGAGGCATGGGCCTATTTGGCCACACTCTCTGAGCAGCAACTTGTGGAGATTGCTTACGGGATAGATGTCCTTCGGTTGGAAGGACGGCTGTCCCAATCGTGAACAAAATGTGGGTTGATCCACGGTTGTCACTGTCGCCCGTGCGGGAAACCGCACGAAGGGAGGTGCCGCTGGTGCAAGCCCGGCTAGTACCTCAGCAGGAAGAGACCAGGTCGATTCCTAGCGGATTTGGCCGGGGGATTCCTCCTGCATCCAGACAGCACTCGAGGGTTCGCATTGCGATACCCTTGGAAGCTGAGTCTGTGTCTGATACTTCGGGGAACCGGAGCAGGCAGCCTCGCAGGGTTAGTGCTGCTGCTTGCACGCCCACTCCAGCGGTTCCTGCGGAGGTTCAGGCATTGGGGTTCTTTAATGCAGTCCACTCATTTGTCCATTAGGACGGTCGAGAGGATATGGCGCCTTTCCTCCGCGTGTTTGAAGCAAGGCTCAGGAGCAGCACTGGACGGATAAGTCCAGGTGCAGTTACTTTATATACCTGCTAGATGGTCCGGCGGAAGAGTATTACGCCCAGTTGGTGGAAACTCTTCCAGACCTCACCTGGGTGGAACTGAAAGAGGCTATGAGTAGCCGGTTCAGTTCTGGCAATCATTCTTGTGTCTGCTTCTCTGAATTTGAGACGAAGAAGCAGGGTACGCACGAGTCTGTGCAAGCATTCTATTGGCGGTTCTTTGAGCTGTCAGAACGTGTCTCTCTTGGAGAAAACGAGAGCTGTCGGCTCATTCATTTTAAACGGTAGCTCCTGACGGCCATCACTGATCAATTGATCGTGTGTCAGGCCAAAACAGTTGAAGCATATGCCTGTAGGGCACGGCTTGTTGAAGCTGATTTGCTGACTGTGGGTAGATTACCTACCCATACTTGAGTGGTTCCCCAGGACCGGGCTAACGTACAGTCTTCTGGTTCCACGGCTAGCTCTGGGAGCTCTACCAGAGCTACTTCAAACCAACCTAATGTGAAGGCCGCTGCACCATCCAAGTCGGACAAAGCAGTGGCCAAGATTGGTGGTAAGATGAAGCGGGCGAGTTTCTGTGGAGGCCAGCCGGCGGCAATGCCTCGGAGTGCGGACTGTGGGTCAGGAGGATCACTCTGGCGATTACGTCCATGTTACGGGGTGCCAGCAAATGAAGCACCTGAAATGGGACTGTCCTAGTGCTACGGCAAAAGGACAAGTTGCCAGAGTGATGCCTGGTGAAAGCCAGAAGCTCCAGCCAATGCTGGGCTTAGCACCGTGGTGGCTGGAGGCTCACAAGTACCTGGCCACCATCCGTGATGGCCAGTTCTACCACCGACTCGTAGAGGATGACGAAGAGAAGTCTTTGTTAAACTGCCGGCCAGTCGCCACCGAACTGAGTGGTGAGCAACCGGTAATGCTTGAAAACTCAGGTGCCCGACATAGTTGGTGTTTTCAACAAGGGATGTACCTCTGGGTGGTCTCCAAGTATGTGGATGTCCTGCGGTGAGGTCGGCAGACCCAGAAATTACCCAATGGGTATTTCCAACGCCATGCTCCACATTGGAAGCCGTGTGCACCCAGTTGCAGTAGGCTGTTGGGACAGATGCCATTTTGGTGCCAGCAGACCTTTCACCATTGGAGTCTATGGGTGAGAGGTCAGAAGTAACCACTGCCCACTCCAGGTGGAGTTGCCTGGAGGTATTAAATGGTTTGGTCAGCCATTTAATCTGGTCAGTGTGTTGTAGGCAGAAGACCAGACCTGACCTGACCTGTTCTGGTGGCCAAGGAGGCCTTCATTGTCATCTTTGCTTCTTTTGTTATTTTTGTGGCAATTAGGCCTCTAGGCTGTATAGTTCTCTTGGCTGGTCGAAGTGACCAGCCAAGTTATGTATATTATCACTGCCACTGTTGTCTGAGTCATTGAATATATCTCTTTTATTATATTTATTGTGTCGTGTCGGTCATTGGGGAGTATCGCGGGGAGGGGGGGGGAATTCACTGTCCTTATTCCGGCTTGTTTCGGCCGGTACTCGCGTCGGCTCGCAGTGGAACCGGAGATCCACCGTGATATTCTCGTCGTGGCGACGTGTTACTGTCATGTCCTTCGGGAGGAGACTCTGTGGGAGCCGGCATTACCCAGGGTTAACCGTGAGAGTCGGCTACGGGTGCGGTCCTGTGCCCGTAGTCTGGAAGCGGGTAAGTTTGGTTTAATTTGCCCGGGTATTGTGACGGTCCAGTCGGGACGTTACATAATTCACTATTCAAATACATGTATGTATTTCCTATTCATTTCAAAGTATGTGGCTCTCGAGTTAATTGGAAAGTTGTATTGAGTTCTTGAATACACGATTAATTAATTTTGAAAATTGGAGGTGACAACATTTGACACTAAAATTCATTTTTAAGTTATTTTATGATTTTAATGATTTCTTTTTAATTTTAAAAATCATTTTAGTTATCGTTGAGTACACAATATGACTACAATATTTTGAAAATAAATTTCTGGGGGTAACGATCTCTTTAAATGAAGTATCTACTATCATGTATAGCTCAATAAGTCACTAACTTGTGTTCTGAAAAGAAATGAAAAATATTTTGAATTTTCAGTCAAGTTTTTATTGAAAGTAGTTTAAATACATTTACATGGTTGATGGTTTCCCTTTTTGTCTTTTGTTGTTTTACAATCAAAAAATCTTTGTTTGATAATCATAGGTATGATTTTCGAAATTTTATGATTTTGTTTCTGTAATGAGATTCTTGTGTATTAACTTATTTCCCAAGACATTATACATATACAATATACTTCACGTTTGGGTGTACATTTTTAGTTTTGTGGAGCGTTTTTTTATGTTTCAAAACATTTTGCCTAGAAGTTTTCTCTGTTTTGTGTTTTCTCTTGTAATGTGAAGGTTTATTTATTTATTTTAGTTTTGCCACATGATTTGCGAGAACTATTCTTTGTTCCAACATTAGCTGCTCTTGCTAGGATATGCAAAGCATTTCCGCCACTTTGCGATGACGTAATCTCTTTCTTGCTACAACTCGGTCGCGTGTGTATGTCAGAAGCCTCACAGTTGTTTGACAGAACAACCACACTAACGATGTCCATTGGTAAGTTTGCACAGGAATACAGCAACGATACCCAATTGTGTAAACGTCAATCATTTTTTTATATGCCCTCTGGCAAACAGCTTTGCATGTTTTTTTACATAGGCCAATGCAAAACAACGGGGTAAGTAATGACAATAAATAAATATAATTTTGTATCTAAAAATAAATTATTACAGCAATAAATTATACAGTTTAAAAAAATAATAGTTGAATATTAATTGTAATATTTTAATGAAAGAGATACATAGTTAATCTTAAAACAAATATCAATTAACAAACGCAAGCTGTAAAATGTGGCAGAATTTGCGTGATTAAAAGTTTTGTGTCTAAATCAAAATAGACTTGCGGAATTTTCTCCCCAGAAAAAAAGTATTATAATTTTTTTATTAGGTGTATTGAATGGAAGGCTTAGGGTTTTAGTTGTAAAGTGTGAATAGTTTATTCGAATTAGTTTAAAACTCATAAAAATTTAATTTTTATTTTTATTTAACAATTTCACAATTTGTACACTTGAAAAATACTTTTTATAAATTCATTTGGAAATTTACTTGAACTAATTCTATATTTTTTTCATCGCAATCTAAAATCCTAAATTGGAGGCAATTTACGAAATTATCTGTACCCTCCTTAACTGTCCGATTTGCCCGTCAGTTAAACAATGAAGTTGTTTATCTCTCTGATAGGTCTTCAATGTTCTGCTCTGTGCAACCATCGAAAAATTCTTACCGATATTATGTTGTTGATATGCTGATAACAAGTATCTTGCCAATTGTTTAAAAAAGATAATCAAGCGATATCAATGATGCAGATATATCTGCCTCATTCTATGAAGAAGCTTCTGATATCATCAGGATTGACGAAAATGTTACGTTTGTGTCATTTTTAATGATAAAAAAGGTGTAATAACAAAATAATTCAAAAATCTTTTTGTTTTAAATTGTTGAAAATATTTGTTATTACCCCTTTTCTTTCAGTCTAAATGACAATCCTAAATTGTATGGCAAACCTAATGCCGCGACGAGCTTCTTATGACGAGGCAGGTATACTTTTAATTTCCTCCAAAAAATATTTTTAATACCTTTCGTAACTGTTGCTAATTTTACGCAAAAATGAAAGAATAGTAAAAAAAATACAAGCTTGAAAATAAAATGTTATATTGTAACGAACCACCTTTGGGGGTGGATAGAATGTACCAAAAAGCGGTTGGCTATGCCACTTATTCTATCCTGGTTCGGGAGGAAGGGAACAAATTAATCCCTTTTCCGTTTCCTCTCAAGCCTTAAGAACTTTTACAGTTTTAAGGATCTTTCGCTGTCTGTTACCCCTCGGGCTTTCGCCCGATTAAAAGGTGGTTGATCGTGTTGTCCTCAGTGATCTCATCTAGTAGTGATTATCCAGGTTTACACCTTGGTTGGCAGTTCTAAATGATGAATTATTAGAACTTTCGTTCTATTCAATAAGTATAAAAAATAAGACTTGGCAATTTTTAATCATAATAATAGTTTATTTACAATTATTTCCATCAATATCTATCCCAAGTTGGGCATAGATTCTTTGTTTACAGAATGCTCTCTTTTACATTAAAAACACGGCTCTTTTCTCCTCAAAAAGAGGATACTGAGAACACTTTCTCAGTATCCCCTGATTGGGTAAAAACAAAAGTAAAAACCAAACTGGCCAATCAACATGATTGATTAGTGGTCACCAAACTATCGAAAAATGACTCATCATCAATAAAAACAACTTCACAAAAGAAAGTTTCAACCCCATAGACCTAATGCTGATGCTTGTCAGGGCGATCTATTTGTATTAAGGGGTGGGACTGGGAGGAAAAATGACCCAATACCCATGGTGTGACCCAAGACAGGATATAGCACCATCAGCTGATGGTCAATCCTCTGTACATGAGTACCGAAGGTTGACAAAGTTCTACGCCAATATACAAGGAAAATAAACGAGCCAGGATTGCTCCTGGGCTTATTGTTTCAATATATTTAATGTAATGTATATTGAACGATTGATAAAATACGTCAAATAATCATTCCATAGAATTAGAAAGAGGCAATTTTGTTTAGCAACAATTTACAAGTGGAGTATAGATTATTAAGGTTAATGCGTTTTTTTTTTAAATAAAGAAGTTAAGAGACACACAGCGCTAGGAAACGTTTAGCTTGGTTGCCTTCAACTAACCAAAAGTTTTCTCAGATTTCTTCCTTTAACTAGTCTCTATGACCATGATTTTATCATTAAGTTAAAATCACTTAAAATCGTCTTGTTTTTACTTTTCATTTTTAACGGATTTCAACTCAAATGTAACAAAAAAGAGGATTTTTATTTTTGTTTTATTTATTTTACAAGGAAGCAAACTAGAAAAAAAGGCAATTAGTGAATTTTCATGTTTTTTTTATGAAATGTGCGCAATCCTGTTTTTTGATTAATGAATAACTTTTTTCTCTAGATTTTGATTGTTTTACTTGTTCAGTTTTCTATTTACAACCTCTTTGGATCTCTTTATTAGTACCATTTTGTTAAATTACAATAACTAAAATTGTATATTTGTAGTCTTAATAAAAAGTGTAACTTAATAAAGAAAATCATAGCCAAATTTAATAAAAATAATCACAATTTCATAAAAAAATTCCAATTTAATCACAAATATCATGATTTAATAAAAAAAACCTTGATTTAATCAAAAACCTTGATTTAATCAAAAACCTTGATTTAATCAAAAACCTTGATTTAATCAAAAAATCTTGATTTACGATTTTTTCCAACCCTGGTTTTTGCATGTTACTCTGTTTAATGAATTTTTAGGTTCCTTTTACGGATGTATTATCTACAGTGTAATTTAGTTTCAATGATAAAAGTATCAGCATTATGTTGTTAACTTTAATAACCTACTAATCAGTATCGGTTAACCCTTATATTTTATTGCTTCGTACAGCCGATAGACAATTCCTACATCATTGATCATTCACTCATTGCATTTGCAGGACAGACCTTTATGAAGACATTGATATCTTTTTTGTAAGCGCACATCTACCCATTAGGAGATAATAAAAAAACGCAATTTTCCGCTGTTTTGATATACATGTACATGTAATTCTGCATTTTGAGTGATTTATAGCGTGCATTTGTTAGTGAACATTGTTTTATAAAATATACTGTATAATGTGTGTATTTAGTATACTTACATATATACATAAATATACTAAAATTATAAATATTGTCAAATTATATTTATTTGTTTCTGTTAGTCTGGTTTGTAATGGTTATTGTGATGAAAAATGCAAAGTGCTTTCGAGCATAATCCATTTTTAATTTTTATAACTTTTGGTCAAACGTAGTCTAATGATATACATGGTACTGTCAATGTACGGAATCAGTCAATATGCAGATTGCCTAGGCGATCTGCAAAGCCACCAAAATGCTAGTGAATCTTCAAAAATCATTACATTTTAGGTGTTGAATTTTGCAGATTCACTAGCAGGTTGGTTGACTGATTCGGCAGATTGACAGTTACATACATAAAAGTTAAAAATCATTAGTAGGGAAAGTCACAATAGTGTCCGCCATGTTTGTACAGATCTTGGGCCTGTTTCTTAAAAGTACAAGTCTTGTAATGCAAGTGAATTCTACAGAGCGCTGATCAGGGCATTCACAAATTGTGAATTTGTGATTTGTGTCCTTTACAGAGCTCCATAGAATTGACTTGCATTACAAGACGTGTATTTTTTAGAAACAGGTCCCTAATTATTAATGTCTTTTAATTACGTGTCTGTTATTCCAGTTGTTATTAGGTTTGTAATCGACAATATGCATGTGCTTTGCGGTCTTTATCCTTAGGACACAATAATAATAACAGCACAATCGTACAAGAATAGAAATCGTTTTGCACGAAATGGGACATGAATTATATTTTCATGTTAAAATATGTTTCATGTTGAAAATATATTTTGTTATCTGATTTTTCGTGTTTTTTTGTGTGATTTTTCACTTTATTTGGTTTTTAAGGAGACCATTACCTCCAGAAATACCTTGTCAGAATATTGTCAAGGGTTACCCAATGATGACCAAAACGATTTTTAAAATTACAAGTAAGTCATTAACATATTTTAAAAAAATAAAATTTAATGCGTCACCAAACAACAGACATTATCAATGTAAAAAAAGCCAAAAGTCTACCACTCTATTCAGGTGCTGATGTTGTCACCTCACATTACTTTTAATTCTTTATTCTAATACGTGTATTCCCATTCAAATCAAAGTAATTTTGTATTTGAATTATCCCACCTACGGTGGGCTCTCGAGCTGTTTGGACGATTGTATTGAGTTTAATATGAATAGGAAATACATGTATTTGAATTAGGAATTATGAAAATGTGAGGTGTGAGTTTTAAATTAAATTAGTCACTCATGAAAAGTAACTTCATTTTTAATTTTTTTTTAGCAATTTGTGGTTAAGTTTTGACAATATTTATACAACAAAATTCCTGGGGGTAATTGGTCTCTAATTTTCATGGTTTAAATAAGTTATTTCTTTTTAGATGCTACAGAAAAGAATTCTTCTGATGTTAAAGAGATCTTAGAAACTTTCCGGAGTGTCCTGACAAAAAATCCATTAGAAGTAACCGTTCAAAAAACTTTAGCAGACATTTCTGATTTAGCTATCTTAAATAAGCACATTTATTAATTTGTGATGTATACAAAATGTTTTTGTATGAAAAAAATGTAACTATCGTTGAGAAACGTAGTAAAGATGCACTTTTAGAACCTGACACAACTTGAATAAAAAAGTGAACTTATTTCAAAAGAACGTTGGTTTCCATGACATTATTTTATAGAGCTTGTTTATCAATCGCTTGTTGGTCAGCTTTATTCAAACATAGGACCCCAATGCATACCTTGTCAGCAACTTGAGCTAAATGGATTCTATTGAACACGAAGGCATTCAGCCTTCAGGTACATATTCCAGTCTAACTAAACATAAAATTATCTTAAACACAATCAGTCACCTAATAATTGACAATTTTAACCAGGGAAATAGAACAAACTTAAGCAATTTAAAACATAAATGCCTTCTACATGTTAACCTAGTTGAATGTATTGTAGCCAAATTAAATCGTCTACATCAGGCAAGTACAACTCCATCATGTGCCAATTACAGTTACAAAAAGTAATCTGCTAGCACCCGAATAGGCCTATGGCAGATGGACATAAAAGTCCACAAGCAGCATTAAGCATTGTCAAGCACATAAATAAAAAACAAAATTAATAAACAATTGTCAATCCCACAAAAAATTATCCCCATTCACCACTTCCTCAGGAAAAGAGTTCCATTGTCTCATAACTAGGAAGAAAAAAAAACAATACTATGAATCTGTCCTAGCAAAAAAATTTGAATTTGAATTTGAAA
Organism: Brachycybe producta; assembly: GCA_036925085.1. Classification (NCBI taxonomy): domain Eukaryota; kingdom Metazoa; phylum Arthropoda; class Diplopoda; order Playtdesmida; family Andrognathidae; genus Brachycybe; species Brachycybe producta. The sequence continues at coordinate 8,555,826 of JAUPFP010000003.1, forward strand.
AATTACTCTGCAAGCAGCCATAAAGGCCTATGGCAGAGGGACAAGAGTCCAAGTGCAGCGTATAAAATGCATTGTCAAAACCAGAAAATATAAAACCCTAATGATATAAACCCAACAACAATTTCAATATTTTTAATGCTGCAAATATATGTATTGTCAAAACAAAACAAAATTATGACTCCCATAAAATACGTTTTTCCTGCACAAAATCCCCAGCAAGCGAGTTCCATTGTCGAATCGCCCTCGGGACAAATGACCAGTAATAAGAATCTGTTCGTGCAAAAATCTCTCCAACTTTGTTAGAGTGGTCACCCCTACCCAAATATAATGCCCTGCAAAGTTTACTTGAAGTAGGTTTAGGGCAAGAGCCTTCTAGCATTCGATTAAAGATATTAAGATTAAAATCTGAACGTCTTGCAAGTAAACTATCCCAACCAAGCTCTAAAAGCATTTTAGTTACACTGTCGGCATATCTATATTTACCACAAACAAACCTAGAAGCCTCGCGTTGGACCATTTCTATAGAGTGAGCTAAGTCCTCAGTGTGGGGATTCCACACGGAGCTGCAGTATTCTAGATGGGGACGTACTAATGATTGATATGCTATACATTTTACCTCCCTGGGACACCTTAGAACGCGTTGACTAAACCTAAGCATCTGCATAGACTTGGAAATAATCTGTTCGACATGCAGCTTCCAAGAAAGTTTAGCTGTAATCGTTACCCCCAAATATTTATAAGAATTTACGTTATTAAGTGGAATGGCCCCTATTCTATATGGAAATATTATTGGATTCTTTCCCCTAGCTACCCTCATTACACAACATTTTCCCTTATTAAGTTGAAGTTGCCATTTAGAACACCATGCCTCTATTGCTTTCAAGTCACTATCAATAATATGGCAATCATTGTCGGAGGTAACCTCACGATAAATTATTGTATCATCTGCAAATAGCCGGCAATTGCTGCTAACTTGACTGCTGAGGTCATTGATATACAAAAGAAACAGAAGTGGACCCAACACACTACCCTGAGGAACCCCTGATGTAACCCCTATCCAGTCAGATTCAGACCCACCTGCAACAACCCTTTGTTTCCTATCACTCAAAAAAGAATGCACCCATTTATACACCTGTTCACCCAATCCATACCCACTAATTTTTGTCATTAGTTTTGAGTGAGAAACTGTGTCAAATGCCTTGCAGAGATCAAGAAAAACCAAATCTATCTGACTGCCTTTGTCTAAAATTTTCTGAAGGTCATCAACTAAAAGAATAAGCTGGGTTTCACATGAATGCCCCCTAAGAAACCCATGCTGGTTATCACACAAAAGATTGTTTTCCATAAGAAAATTCATTGAGGAGGAATATATAATATGTTCAAGGACCTTTCAAACTATCGAGGTTAAAGACACGGGTCTGTAATTAGTTAACTGAGACTTGTCTCCTGATTTAAAAATTGGACTAACTTTAGCTAATTTCCACATATCTGGTACAATACCTACATCTAAACTCTGTTGAAAAATTAACTGAAGGTATGGACCCAACTCTTGTGCAAGATTTTTTAAAATGATAGCATACATCCCATCTGGACCACAGGTTTTATTTGAGTCTAATTTTAGAAGTTGCTTGACTATCCCATTTGCAGTTATTACAATTTGATCCATAAAAAGAGATGTTGAAGGAAAACCCTCATGTGGTATGCCATCATCAATTGTGAAGACCTTCTTGTATTGTTCATTTAATAAGGTAGCTTTCCCTACTGGATCTGAAACAAGCTTCCCATTTGTGTCAACCAGAGAAGGAATAGATTCTCTACTTCGCCTAGAGTTCTTGATGTAACGCCAAAATAATTTTGGGTCCGTTTTTAACCATTCTCCAAGCGTTTCTGTTTTAAAATTATCGTGAGCTAACAAGATTTTCCGTTTCGCTGCTGTGCGTGCAATACGGAATTCATTGCAATTCACTAATTTTGGGTGATTTCTAGCCCTATTCCTCCATAAGCGTTGCTTACGAAGAGCCCTTTTAACTTTGCTAGTGTACCATACTGGTGTGGCACAGTCTCTAACTACCTTGGTTGGAATAAAGGAGGAAGACCCATTTAAAATTAAACTATGAAATCGTGACCAATTCAAATTCACATTTTGAGGATGAAAACATTCTTTAAATTTATGAAAATTATCTATCAAATGTGACTTAAAACCATCCCAATTACATTTGTTAAAAAGAAACACTACTCTTTTAACCTCAGAAATTTTTTCCACACATGCATTAACATCACATAAGACAATCTGATGATCACTAATTCCCCCTGATACCCTAACATTGGATAATAACTCCGGACTATTAGTCAGTACTACATCAAGAATTTTGTCATTTCTGGTTGGTTTAGTTACAACCTGTTCCATAGAATAAGTATTCATACTATCTAAAAATGAAACTGCTAATGGCTTGTCACTGCCACTGATCACCGTATGCATTTCCCAGTTGATGTTTGGAAAATTTACATCACCTCCTAAAATAATGATTGGGCTATGGTATTTACGATGAAGAGTGTCCAAAGAAGTTCTTACACTAGTGACATCTGCTATGGAGGATCCCGGTGGCCGATAGAAAGAATATAAAAACACCTTTTTACCATTCTTTAGCCTTAAACTACAACATACTATTTCACAGTCTGTTTCAAAACTTGTTTCCCTGCAACTATGAAATATTTGTGAAATAGCTATGAAAACCCCACCTCCAGAACGACCAACCCTGTCTCTACGGTACACTGTGAAACCATCTGGAAATATTTCCCCATTATTAACAGTATCATCAAGCCATGACTCTGTACCAAGAATTAATCAAAATCCCCCTAATCTTCCTAGAGTGGTCAGCCCTGCCCATGTATTATGAACTTCACTACACTGTGGTTTAGGACAATCACCACATGTAATTTTCCCAAACAATTTCAAACAACTCAGCCCTGTGATGTACCAAACTTTGCCATTGTTACACTGGCAGCATCTCAGTGAAACTATCTGTAAATTTATGCCTGCCACAAACAAACATAGCTGTCTTACACTGAACCATTTCAACTGAGTGAGTGAGTGTGACAGAGTGGGGCAGCAATACTCAAGATAAGGCTGAACCAATGCTTCATATTCAATAGTTTTAACTTGTGCTGGGCAGGTGCCCAATGTCCTTTGACTAAAACGAAGCATTTGTAGAGCTTTCCCAGTAACACCATCAGTGTGTTTTTTTTTTCCAAGAAAGGTCATCTGTCAATGTAACCCCCAAGTACTTATAACATTTGACACTCCGAAGAATACTGTCATTCATACTATAATTGAACACAATTGGATTTCTACTCTGAGTTAGCCTCATAATATTGCACTTCGCCTCATTCAACTGAAGTTGCCATGTATTACACCATCTTTCACTAGCCTTCAAGTCTAAGGCTAATGTTTCACAGTCTTGGATACCATCAACCTCTTTGTAAATTAGAGTATCATCAGCAAATAGTCTACTGTTGCTGCCAACTGTACTGCTGAAGTCATTAATAATATCAGGAACAAAAGAGGACCCAACACACTACCCTGGGGTACAACAGATGTAACAGCCAACTACTCTGTGTGATACCCATTTACAACTACCCCGACTACAACTTCCTATCACTTAAAGATGTTACCCATTTGGTAACCTGCCACAAACAAAAGTCAAGAAACAGCATGTCAACATGTTTACCTTTGTCTAAACTTTTCTGGAGATTATCCACTGCCAGGATAAGTTGAGTCTCACAAGAGCACCCTTTCAGGAAACCATGTTGGTTATCAGAAATGAGATTTGAGAAACTTAATGCAGCCAGAGTATGATATGCTCAAGAATTTTACAAACCACTGAAGTTAGACACAGACCTATAGTGTTGTATAGTAGTTGGTGTAACATTTCTAATTTCCACATACTTGGACCAACACCTTGATCCAAAGACTGCTGATAAATTAGCTGAAAAAATGGTCCCACTTCTTTAGCTAATTTTATAAGAACTACTGCATGAATTTCATCTGCCCCCCACTTTTATTTTTATTAAGGGTCATTAGCTGCTTGATAATGCCCTCAGTATTAACAATATTCCCCAAAGAATGCATGGTTCTAGACTCAAAAAAGCATTAGGTGTAGTATTTTCATCTGCTGTAAAAACACCTGTATTGTTCGACAAAGAAGCTTTCAATTCTGGGTGATCATGATAATAGTTCACCATTTGGCCCAAGGAGAGCTGGAATTGAGTCCTCACCAGCCCGAGAATGCTTGACATGTCTCCAAAACAGCTAAGGATCTTCATGCAGCCATTTACTGAGTTTGTTAATTTTTAAATCCAAGGCCAGTTCTTTTTTAGCATTTGCACAAGCAATATGCAAACCATCTGTATTTAATAAACTTGGATTACCTCTGAATCTATTTCTCCATAATCGCTGCTTATAAAGAGCCCTTTTAAGACAAGGTGTATACCATGCTGGTGTGGCATCCTGGTCTCCAGCTCATCCAGGTTTGGTCACTTGTATATATTTCTATTTAATTTTAAAAGTTAGAAGGGCCGGCCCCTTTTAGAACGACACCTTACTCTAATTGGTTTCTTCATGGATTTATTTATTGGGGGTGGGGGTTGTCCCACCGATATTAGATGTGAGAGGTGTTGATCTAATTTTTGTCGGAGGCAGGTCCTGTTTATTATTCTTGGATAAACAAAAGGACTAAGGAATCTCGGGGGAGAAGGGCCGTTATTTTATTTCACACCGAGGTGTGAAGTTGCCCATTAACTTTCTCCCCTTCCTTTCCTTAATGTCTTTTGAAAAGGCAATGTAGATGGGTCAGCAAGGTTACTAATGTACCTTGCCGTCTGTTATTGTTTCTTGAGGGTGAGAAGGGAGTTGGTGTCCCAAAAATTCGATTTTAATTGAGAGGGTGACAGGTTCTTCAATTTTATTATTTAATTGAAGGTGTCCGCTCTCACAAAATTTTCAAAACTTTTTTTTTTATCTGTTTATGGCCTGCAGTTTTTTCGTTGTTTGTTTTTTTTCTTTGAAGTCTCAGTGTATTGATCTGGCCCCCAGAGAAATTGTCTCTTTTGAAGTTTTTTTTCCTCTTACTGTCAACAGCATGGTCAATGACGTCCACCCATAATAAAGGGGAGCAGGGTGTTTTCTTTTGCTGACCCTTTTATGGCTTTTGACTGGCCTTCACTGGCCTTCGGTGTTTATCTCAGGTGTACCACGTGGTTGATAGTTGTTTGTGAAGGCCACGTGGTTCCGGTAAAGTTATTGCAATGTTTGAAATGGTTGCCAATATGTAAATATTGGCGGCCATGTTGGAAAGTTTAGAATTGTTCCAAAAATTAAAGTTGTGTGAATTTTGTAGAGTTTTAGGTGTTATTTGAGAGTGTGTAAAGGGGTTGTTGATGCTGTGAGGTTGTTTATTCATTGGGGTTTCCTTTTACCCCCTTCCCCACCTCTTGACAACTGTCCTCAGTTCTCTCAAATTCCTCTTGCTCTTCTATTGTTGTTATTTGATGATTTGTAGTGTTTATTTCCATAGTCAGGGAATAAACACTAATGAATTATTATCTTATTTTTGTCACGTTTGGTTTCTTGACAGCGTGGGTGGCCGTTGCCATCGTCGTCACTTACGGGGTGGAGTTTCGAGGTTTCCCCCAGAGGCACTGGTAGATTTGCCAGGGGCCTCTAAGGAAGTCTTCCAGAGCCCATCCGATGTGTGCTTCAATGCATTTTTGTCGGAGTGTGGACTCAAAGAGGTCGTCCTCCACGTATACTTTGTTTGTTGCCATGGACACAGCTAAGTGCAGAGCCCGGCCTAGATCTCGGCCTAAGATGGCTTCGTGCCAGCCGGTTATTACCAACAAGTGCCCTCGCACAGCGTGGAGGCCTAGCTGTACCGTCGCAGCGAGTCGTCCCACCACGGTGATCCTTTGGCCTGAATTTTGGGTGGGATTATCACAGGCTCGATCTCGAACTTGTGTTCCTGTGCGAGTTCAGCTGTGATGACGCTGCCCGTAGCTCCGGTGTCCGCGAGCATTCGTATAACTTTCCCTTTGATCGTGACGGCGATGCGCAGGTTCTTGTCGCTGGCATTGTAGTCTCCAACTTCCTGAGGCGAACAGGTGTCTACCAGCTGTTCATACACCGTTGTCATTAGTCTTCGGCAGCAGGAGTGGCCCTTTGTCAGTGGCTGGGTTCTGGGAGCCTTGACGGCTACCGTCTTATTCTCACGGCACCCAACCTTCTTAGTGGATTGTTTAAGGACGTCAAGCGTGTCCTGCCAAATGATCAACTCGTCCGGGGTCCATTTGTGTGCAGGAGCTCGGTCAAGCACCTTGACTGGTATGTCTTCAGAGTCGTCGGAACTGTCATTGTCGGGTTTCTCAGGAGGAGGTGCTCCGGCGGCTGAGTCTGCAGCTAGAAGAGGAATCCGGCGGATTTGTCCCGCCACTCGTATCAAGGCGAACTAAATGCCGTTCTCGGTGATGATGTATGTTTCTGGCACCTCTCTTTCGGTGTCATAGTCGGTAACCGGCTCTCCAAACTGCTTGATAGCGACCTTCTTCTTTGGTTGCCGACACTCACGGAGGAAATGCCCCAACTTCCCACAATTATTGCACGTTGACTTGCTCTTGTCGAACGTGCGAGTGGTGTCTGGTTGGGTGCCCGTTGCAGAGTGTCGGTTCGAATTGGTGGCAGCAGTTTGACTAGGCTTTTTATCGTGCCTAGACCGGTGTGTTTTGTCTTTAGGGCTGGCGGCTGTCGCCTGCTCCTGATCGGTCTTCGATGCTCCTTTACCCAACTGTGAATCAGCTGCAGGTTTTGGTTCCGTCGGCCATTTATTCAAGTACAGCAGAACCACCTCCATATTGAGGACGGCGTTTGCAAAGTCCTTGAACGACGTCGTAGATGCATGATGCATGGCGCTCTAGATGGTTGGATGTAGAGTGCGGCACAATTGACTTATATGCAGCTGATCGTTTAGTTGTGGGTAAATTCGGTCGCCGAGTATCATGAACTTCCAGATGAAAACTTGCGCACTCTCGCCTTCTTTCTGGAGCATCTCTGCATACTGTTTCTCCAAGATGGCTAGCTCGTTCGGTTTCCCGAACTTGTCCGCCATCTGTACTCTCAGGGCGGAATGTCCTGAAGCTCATACCTCAGCTTGCTCAACCACGTGCGGGGGCGGCCCCAGTGAAACACCCCGTGATGTATTCCTTCTTATGGTGGACTTTCCAGCCGTACAGGTGGGCCACTTCCTCGAATTCTTCCAGGAAGGGACGGAAACCTGTCAATCCATCAAATTTTTGGATTGAGTCGGCGGGGTGGAGACCACTATACTTCTTATTGAAGTCCTCCACGGAGTGCTCTCTGGGGCTGGTCGGTAGATGCCATCCTGGACATTTGGCATTCCAGCGGGCATTAGACCTACCCCTTGTGGTGGAAAACGTGGCACATAAACTGAAGTGCCTTGTGTCGCTCCTTGGTGAGGCTGTTGTTCCGGGGGTACCGAGTGGCGACCACTACGTGAAACCCGGACAAGCGTGTGAGGAGAATCAGTGTGTCATAATCAGTATCTCCACACGCTCATCTCTGTGATGCGGATTATCTGACTGCTCTTGGCATTGCCAGTCAGGGTGATGCGGTAGATAACGTGGGTGCGGTGTGTAGTGTCTGTTGTAACGATCGTGACGCTCTCTATAGCCAACATAGGGGGCTGAAGAGGTGTCAGTTGTCGCGATGTCGGTATGTGCATGTTGTCCGCCGTGGTGTAGTCGGTCGATTCGGCGTGAATCGTTCGTCTATGAGCTGGGACATGCGAGTCAATAGTGCGGCCACTTGTTGTAATAGGTGGTCAAACTCGGCCCCAGTCGGCCGCGGTGGTGGTGTTGCATCAGTGATGGGTGCGTCCAACAGATCCTCGTGCGAACCCTGGTGATCAGGCAGGGAATCCGTAGGGTCGTGTGAAGCAGCCTTGATTGATGATGCGGCTTGTGTAATGTGGATGTGCGGTGACGAACGAGTCCGTCGAAGTCGGTGTGCGCAGCTCCGAGGGTTCTCGAGTACACTCTGAGCTATACTTTCGGGTTCCCGTATGATGGGACTCGTTCAGTTCATGGGATTGTAGGTTGGTGACGTCACTGTGCACCGATAATTTGGTGCTTGTCGGTAACCGACACTATCGTACCCTTATACACTGAGTAACGATAGTTTTCCTATGCTTGTGACGTGTGTAACGAAGTGGCCGTTCACTCCGTTAGTGTGGTGATGGTTGTATTGTATTGGTTGTGTCCTCAGCTGGGTGTGTGGTGATTTTTGGTTCCCAACTTTTAGACACGTGGTATTTGGCGACCACGTGGAGGTTATGAGAATTCCAAAAGTCAATAAAGAAACAGCAGATGTGCAATGCAATTTTGAGCGTGGTACACCACCCAATCGATATTGCACTGCCGAAAGTGACCCTTGGGACGTGTCGAAGCACGGGCCAACCCTCCTCTTGCCCGTCTGCGTCATGGGTGGCACAAATCGGAAGATCTTCACCGACGATCGTCGGTCAAATGGCCGCCGAAAACGGCAGAGAACCCACGGTGAATCCCCGGTGGATCTCACTGTGGATGACGACGCGAAGCACCGGCCGACATGACAAATGACATGGCGGAAACAGGACGGTGAAGTGCTGGCATAACCCTGATGGCAAACCCCCACCCTCCCCATGGTTACTTCCCCAATTATAATTAAATATATAATCGACACGGACACAAGTGTATGAGTGAAAATATTAAAGAGTATAATTTATTCAATGATAAATTAGAAAAACACTCGCTCAATTTAGGCATTATCTGCTGGTTAATTCCCAGCAGAGAGGGTCTTAATCACTGCCCAGGTAATAATGGCTGCCACCATTATATACCTCCCCCAGTCTTCTCCACCTAGGGGAGGACAGTTACCCTTTGCTGGCCATTTTGTCATCTGACACAGCAGATGACACAGGAGTGTCACAATAAGTGTGCCTTTTAGAAATCTTTTATTGTAGGGGGGTGATTATGATATTATTTCTGTTTGTGAAACTTGGTTGTCTGCTAAAGAAGCTAATTTTTTATTTTGTCCAGGTTATACTGTTTTAAGGCAAGTTAGACTCATTGGGAGAGGAAGTGATGTTCATATAATTTATAAGGCTTCTTTGAATGTATATCAGGGGTTTGCCTCTAATAATCAATGTGAATGTTTAGGTGTTAATATCACTGCTGGAAGTTTTGGGTTTTGTTTGGTTTTGTTATACCAATGTTCATCTAGTGCTGTAACCCTTGAGGGTACTTTTAACTGTTATTGCTAATTTAGAAAGTGTGTCAGCCAATTGCAGAAGGTCATTATAGGTGACTTTAATTGGCCTAAAATAGATTCGGAAATCCTTGTTTAATATAGCTTGATTGATGTGTTTTGTTTCTGGTATTTCTAATCTTGGTCTTTTTTAGATTATAGATTTTCCGACTCGAGGTCCTAATACTCTTTTAATATTAACTGATTCAACCAATGGTGTTGGGTCTGTTGTTTCACAAACCCCTTTTTGTAATTGTGACTCGCTGCCACATGTTTCGGTAGGTTTTTTATTTAGGGTACTTTTTCCTTTAATAGACAGGAGCGGTATTGTAGGCTTTTAAATGATAGCTCTCTCACAAGGATATATACCGATCTTTTAAGTATAGATTTGGAAATGTTTAGACAATGCTAGAGAGATGTTGAGGGTATGTGGCATGATTTTTCAAGTCTATTGATGGCTAGCATCTATCAGTGGGCTCCTTTACCAAAAAAGATTTCCTAGAAATTTGCAGTTATTTTTGTATGATAAGAAATTGGTGTAACATCCCGACCGGACCGTCACAACACCCCGGTAAATTTAAATACCAAATTTACCGCCACTAGCTCCAACACGGGGACGGGACTGTACCCGTAGCCGCCTCCCCACGGTGAACCTCGGGATGTGCCTGCTCCCTGGAGGCAACCTCGACGGACAAGACAAGAACCATGCCGCCACGCCGAGAATATCGCGGTAGAACACCGGTTCTACTGCGAGCCGACACGAGTACCGGCCGAAAGAGGACAGAAAAAGATGGTGGCATTGTACCACAACCGAACAACCCACCCTCCGCGGTACTCTCCAAATAAGACACGACACAAGTATAAATAAAAGTGTTTAATTACACTTACGGTGGAATGATGGCAGTAATAATATTTACACAACTTGGCTGGGAATTATCTTCCAGCCAAGCCCCCATAAATATATACAAAAGCAAAGGCCACCAGGCCAAAAGCAAAAGATGCGGTGAAAGCTGGACAGGTTGCCATAATCCTCGCAACTTCCTGGTTCCATCTCGGGAACAGGTTGGTCGAGCCAGCAAGGAATGCTCCCTCAAACCTGACCTTACGAACCGGACGGCTTCTCTGGTGGTAGCGCGAAAGTGGCGCCCATCAACGCAGCCCACCGATGTGCCCACCACATGCACATCTAGGTGTTACGCCACCCAGAACCAGTATCGAAGACCGTTCCCCTAAGACGGCTTTCCTCCAGGGCTCGGAATTCTTCGAAAGGATTATCCTGGAGTTGCGGACGCATGCGAAGCGTCCGACTTGTTATTTCAACCAGGACAACTGCGGCCTTGGTTTCACACCCTGGCAATGGCTCAGTAAGGAACTGTCCAGCCATACCTCCTAGGTCACATTCCAGCAAATGTTGGATAAATGGGGCTGCACGCCGGGATAAACAAACTATCCCGGCATCTAGTCCCATAGCATCCAGTATTGCAAAGATTTACTGGACCGGGTTCACGACCATTACTACCGGAAAACCTCCACAACCAAACACCACCACGTGGCGCATGTTGTATGGTGGTAGCGTTGCTACCCACGGCTCTGGAAGCTGCTCATCCAGACGGTAGTAGCCGTGGTATTGGCATCCCTCTATTCCCGGCTGGTCCTGCCAAAGACCCAGTCGGTTATTCAGATACACCTCTGCATCTGAATATGGGGGCTCAATGTGCTAATATGCTGTTCTTCAGCCTCAGGCCTAGGGGAGGTTGACGTCTCTGTGCCTATGGTATCGAATACTCCACCGCTATGGACCGGAGAGAAGGGTGTACCCCACTGGGGGTCACGGGGTCATGTCCTGGGGGAATAGTAACTCCTACCATCGAGGTTCCTTCGCCCCTAGGTGAGGGCAAAGTCACACGATGGAGGGTTCTCACCGCTCAAACCCGTAGGTTCGTGACCGCATCCACCTTTGGGGATGATGGAGGCAGGCTGACCAACACGCCACGCACCGACCTACCTTCCATCTGCACCGCCTCAACGGGACGGGTATTTACCGGCTGACTCCTGGCCGACATGCCTGCCTTAGCATGCCGGGACTCCTCTTTCTCTGTCACAGCGCCTCCAGTTTGAGCTCCCTGGCGCTTACTACTGGAGGGTGTCGGACTTCCTTTCCTCTCACGTTTGGACTTTTTACGGTCCTTCTTCACCTTTTTTTTTCCTTGAGAGAAAGGTTTATCATGCGTCGTGTCAGACTTAACTGACCCCGATGACTTACCAGGCCGGTCAGGCATAGGCGGGTGGTTAGCCCCTTCACCCTCTTGGACTCCTTTTTTGAAGGTTTTCCGTCCGGAGCCGTACTCTTCTTCGCCGAAGCACCGTTAGCCGATGTGACGGTCGAGGATGGTTGTGCAGAGACAAACCGTCCTCGGCCATCCTGAAGGAGAGGCTCCTTTTTTGGTGCAAGAGTCGGCTGACTCTTGCCACCAACAGTTTTGGCTACCGCACCATGGGCTGGTGCACTGGCGGCCTGCATCGCTCCCCTCTGAGCAATTTGCTGTTGGCCAATGTGACGACCCAGTTTGCTCTCTTGGAGAGCAACACTAAATACCTGCTGTCGTCTGCTAGGCACCTCTAATTGGTTGCCAGGCAGACGACAAAATGGCCAGCAAGGCTCACTGTCCTCCCCCAGGTGGAGCATCCTGGGGTGTATATAATGGCGGCAGCCATTTTATACTGGGCAGTGAAAGTAGACCCTTGATGCTGTGCGCATCATTTTTGTGCTCTCATCTTATTCATTAGGTGGTCAAGATGGCCACCATTCATCTACTTTGTTTGATTTTGGGTGTTTATCACCTTGCCTCCTGGCTGAATTAGCCAGGAGATTTACATCGTTTATAGTGAGTGTTTTTATATTTATTCTTGTGAATAAATTATCTATTTTATTTCACTCTCTATTGTGGTCCGTGTCTCTTTCTTATTTATTAATAAGCTGGGGAAGTTACCGCGGGGAGGGTGGGAAACCGGTGGGGAATATCGCCGTGTTTACACGGTCCCATTTTGGCATGTACTTCTTCTTGTCGTTCGGTGCTTCACGCGCGGTTGGTCCACGGTAGGATCCATTGGGGGTCTACCGTGGAGTCTTCTTCGGTCGGCAGCAATTCACCGTCAACTGACGGGGAGACAGACTTCCAACCGGTGTTACCCGTGTTCACGGACGGACAAGAGGAGGGCTGGCCCGCCGAGTTTGTCTGCTCTATCAAAAATTTAAAAATAGAGCAGACCAGGTTGCCACATGACCTCACTTACATTCACTCTATACCTATTCAGAATTGCACTGAACAACTAAGTGCATTCTGAGGTGCTCGAAGGTGAAAGAGCGACGATTGTCAGCTAGTAGATTCTTGTACCTGGAAAAGCTTCTTTCCACATCAACATAAGTGATAGGGGCATACTTGAAATACACCAAGTCGCTTGCCGTTAGTTCTTTTTTAATGCCATCAATCGAAAGGTTCACTCCTGTGAGTACATCCGAGATTTTGCACAGAGTTTGTTAGCCAGGATATAGTGCAGCAGCACACAAAAATAGAAGAACATCATCGTGCTGCACACCTCTAGGCCACAACAAAAGCAAGGCCTTCTCAAACAGTTTGAAAATAGTTGAGTTGTTGGCTTTCTCGAATATCTCAGTTGTTAAAAGAAACAATTTTCCAGGCTTGTCATGTTCAAGAGTTCCAATCACTACATTAGCCACATAACGACCTGCTGCATCCGTAGTCTCATCAATTGAAACCCAGATTTTTTTCCCATGTACATTACAGCGTATTTTGTCCATCGTTTGCTGGTAGCACTGGCTTACATAATTTTTCTGTAAGGTCGATTCGTCAGAGATAGACTTCTGAGTGTGTTTTTCCAAAAAAAACTTCGAAATTTTGGATAATTTACCTTATTTAAAGGTATGTTAGCAGCCAGGAGAACTTCACACAATTCTTGTGAATAGTCAGATGACTTGTTTGACGATGCTGAAACACTTTGCATAAGAAGTGGCTGCACTCTTTTTTTCTAAACGTTCTAAGGCCCGTTTGTGTTTATCACGGCCAATATGTTGGTTAACTGTGAAACGTTTCTCAGATGCCACTTTTGTTTCACACAATTTGCAAAACAAAACAGTTCCATCTGTGGAAAATATATTTTGACCAAACTCAGCAACAAGTTGTCGTAAGTGTCCTGCTGTAGATGGTTTTGATTTCGGCATTTTATCAAGGTTAAAAAGAATTGCAATGGAAATGCAGATAAAAATGTTCCCAAAAGCTAAGAACGTAATTAAAATCAGTTCAATACTATCTCACACCTTTTTACCATATTACATTTACATTTACATATTACATTTTTGGAATCTGTATGAAAAGAATCATATTTGTGTGTTATTTAGCATCATGTCAGACCTTTCAGAAAAAAAAGATGAAATGTCATCAACATCCTAGTGACTAAAGTTGAAGAATTGTGACATGCGACAAAGGGTAAATTGAAGGGTGTGTCCACCATGTAGTGTAGGTCCTACACAAGAAAGTGGTTAGAACACAGAAGTAATATTTATTTGAAACATGAATAGACAAGATATTGTGGGAAGTGTTAGGATGCACCTAGTCTGAGAATGCACCCAAGCAGGGGTTGGAGTTGTGTGGAGTATGTAGCCAGGAGGGGATGGAAGACAAGGACGTTGGTGAGGGTGGAAAGGTGGAAGTTCAGGGTGTGGCCACCACAAGGTTTTACACAAGTAGTATGCATTGTATGTATTAGTATTTTCCGAAGTGTATTTTATTTTGTTATAATTGAGAAATGTGCAGCAGTTATGGGGTTGGGTTGTTTGTGTGGGGTTGATATGTAGAACAAATGTGATGTATGGACAAAATGGCAATGGATTGCATGAGTTGATCTGTTGCTTGTGGGGAACAGAAAAAACACGTGGTGAGTGTTCTGTTGTATATTGTTTATTTTCTAGTTTGTATAGTGTCATGTGTAGTAGTGTTTGATGGTGTAATTCGTATTAATTGCCTCTGAAGTTACGCCAGCTGCATGGTTACATCAAAATTTCGGCAAACTGTATATAAAAGTCATGCCCAGTTTTGGCCACCCGTGGTCATAAGTGGGCACACTTTGGTCAGAACTGACCAGCGCCTGCTTTGTTAAGGAGTTACTATCGTCATAGTTACGGGAGTTACTTTATCATTTTTGGGATAAGTTGGATGAGAACATTGTTGTAAACGAATGTTAGGCTTAAAGCCCATCAACTTAGTGTAACATTCCCGTTTTCTCGTGGTTAGCAGAAAGACCTCTGTTCGCCATTCGAAAGTATTGATTGAATGTTCATGATTAAGTCTTTCGGTTTATTCGCTCCTGTGTTGTATACTTAACCACCAGGGACACAAGCATCGGAACCTCAGGAGTCCAGAGGTAGAAAATAGCATTTTTGAGTCTTACATGTGGCTGCTGGAGACTTCCTCTTCTATCGGTCGAATCATTGGCTGAGTGGCGGCTGTAACATCAAGTCCCACTCCCAGAAATAACAGAGTCCACACATAGAAGTTATATTTCCAAAAGATACTTTATTTCAAAAGACAGCGACACGCTGTGGATTGAAAGTATCAGAGATATGTCTAGGTCTATGGTTGTAACCAATCTGACTCAATCCACGCGGTCCTGCTTAAATACAAATTATTACAATAGAACATGTGATCGATAACACAAAGGCACCAGGTGTGTCCAAGTCTATTGGACACAACGAGGACCTTTAATTAATTATATTAATTCTAAAATGAAAACATCTATAATATGTAATAATTATAACGATCAAGAAGGATCTTCAATGATCCTTCCAATAAAAGACTCATGTCCAAGAGTTCTGCATCATTGGTTCTTCTAGGATATGTCCTATTAAAACCAACGATACAATCCTCTTGGCTATTGTTTTCATCTTGGTGGGCAGGGAGGTATCATCTCGATGGCCTCCCAGCCACCCCAAGCATGAGGTGAGAACCTCCGTTAAATATTTGTTATTCTACAGGGTGATTAAACAAATGACGAATTCTAAGCGGTGAATTCGTTACATTAGTCCTGTGTGGGTTTTACGGTTAACACGGAACATAGAGCTCACTTTTAACCTAACTCTCATAACACCACGAGAGGAGCCACCACCGTGTTTTAAGTGCACTAATGCCGCCTAATGGCACATGTCTACTTGCCGCCTTTTTTTCAAAATAAGCGGCAATTTAAACAGGGATAACTTAATAAAAGCTTCACAAAGATGAGGTTTTTGACTAAGGACCTCTCAAAGATGAAATCTTTGAATAAGGGGCCTTACGAAGCTGATTTCTTCGATTAAATATCAAAGTAGAATTTGGCAAAAATGTGCATACATTTTTTGGGGTTTTTATGCCTCTTTTCGGTGCATGCTCATGCAAAGTTTAATTTAAAGAAAATTTTACTCATTACATTGGGACCAATTGGTGTTTCCATGTATGATTCTTCAATTGTGATCATATAAATTTTCGGGTATTTATGTCATCTTTCAATACATGCTCTTCCTAAGTGTGGCTTATGGAAACTGAGCTACTTACATTGAGACCGATTGTTGGTGCCAATCGATGTTTCCATGTAAGATTCTTCGAATTTGAACATACATGTTTTCCGGCTTTTATGTCATCTTTCGATGCATGTTCTTCCTAAGTGTGGCTTATGGAAACTGACCTCAGTTTCCATAAGCCACACTTAGGAAGAGCATGCATTGAATGGCCCAAACAATCGGTCCTGTTGTAAGTAGCTACTTACAACAGGACCGATTGTTTGTGCCAATCGATGTTTCTGTGTAAGCAAAACAAAAAGATCAGTACAATCACCTGAGGACCATGGGCCTTTGACCTCATTCTACTAACTAATTGCTTCCACCTACTCATGTATCCAGTCTTGACGTGGCGAGTATGCTTGTTGGGAAATCTCTTGTTTGTCACTGAGTTGTTATTGTTTCATCAAAGATAGAGGCATTTCTTTATACATGTGGATACAATCTTTCTCGTTGTCGGGCTTATTCTTTCCATTCCAATATAAGGTCGTTTGCTTTCTGTGCTGTCTATGAATAAGTTTAGATTCATTTGGGCATTCAGCAGTCAATGCTTAACGTACCAAATTGCTTCTAAAAATGTGTGTTGCTTTTGTCGTTTCAGTAACCCACTCGTAATACAAAGCATATAGTAAAGATGGGTAAACGAAACAAGTCGAGGAAGGCGACTATAAACAACGATGTCAAAGATGACATCGATAATTCTGGTGAAGCAAACGGTGAAGCAAACACTGAAGCAAATGGTCGTGGTGACGTGCATGGCAAAGTCGATGAAGGAAAGGCGTTGCCTAACGTGCCCTGTGAACCACAGAAGAAAAAAAACCACTGGTCGCAGAAATTATAACTGTCTGCTCTGCCATGTTCCTACCCATGGCCGTCTTAAAAGGCACTTGGACACTTTTCACAAAAACGAGAAGACAATAAAAGCGCCTAAAGATTTAAATGAAGCGACGAAAAACATTAAAAGATGGTCCGCCACCTCTTGATTGGGCACTTGTAAAGCTGTGGTTTGGGCCTCTAATAAATAGCTTGTGCATCAAGGATTTGAGATGCGAATAGATGAGATGCATATACCATGTTGGTTCACGCTTCAAGAGCCTTCCTTCTGTGGGGGAGCAGAGCACGTTAGGTGACAACACAGACGTCATTGTTTCCTCGCAAGAAATACCGTGCGGGATTCGTACTTGCGAAGATGCGAGCGGAGAATCTGACCATGCGATATAACCTGTCGTTCTTCGCAGATTTTATCAATCACATGGAGAAAGAAAAGATCTATCGAGCCCGTGTGCATCGACTCACGTACGCAAGAATGGTTGCAAGGGTGTTGTATCATATTAACATCTCAACTGGCAACAAGCACGAAACACCGGTGCCAAGCTTTATGATACACACCAACCACATACAAATGTATGCACTGCGGCTCACACGTGTTGGCACGAAAGCAAGCACCATCGTAAGTCTTTACCACAACTTACTAATTTTCCTTCGGTACCTGATGACTGCAACCAATTTGTGGGTCAGGGATCGCCTCTTGTATGGTGACTTGGCGCACGTCATAGAAGTAATCAAGCAATTTATGGCATGGGCCAAGAAGGAACAAAAAGTCGAAAGCCGTGCAAAAAAGAGCGAAGACATGGTGAAAGATGCCTTCACCGAACAAACTGTGATCGTGTCCACGTCGTTAGTAAGCGACCCTGCACTCCTGGAGGACGTAAACGACTCACTTATGTGCGTTCTTGATAACGGGTTTAATGCTATCGATTATTGCGTGGTCATCTTATGGAATTCGGTAATTGGCCATAATTAATCTTTGCCTATGCGAATACTTAGATTGCAGGGAAGCAGCATTAGGAGACTATGTGTTCTTTGTGCGCGACCATAAGACATCTGCCATGGGTCCTCAGGGCATCTCCCTAACATCAAACCAGACGTCGATGTTTGAGGTATACTACCATCTCTTCAGACCAATGGTTGATGTCCTGAAGACCGAGAATTTCTTTCTCAATTCTGTGGGAACAGCATGGAACAGTCCTTCTAGAGAATTTTCGTGGATGTCAGCAAAGTATGGTGTGCCGTTCACTATCACCCGTATGCAGCGCTCTCTCCAGACTTCCATTGTGGGGAAGTCTAAACAAGAACGGGAGAAGATCTGCAGAGCTCTAAAACATCGAGAGCTCACTGCAGAACATTCGTACTGCCAACCTGAACGTGGAACAGACCGCACAAGACTCTGCTCTCATTCGCGAAATCATCTCCACATCCCGTGAGAAGAGCGCGCAAATCGAAAGATTCAAATATGCAGAATCATGCACGTCGTTGGGCATAACACATCCTAGCGGGGAGGGATTGTTCAGGCCTTTCGTTGTCTACCCAGAAAGCGACGACAATAGGAGTCCGTCTACCCATGATGCGAGAGGAGCTTTCGAAAACAAACTTGACGATTGTCATAGTCGCTTTCACGGGATTCCGTTCAGACTGTCCGATTTGGATTCTTCGTAAAGTGGGTAAAAAACCTGCTTGTGCTTCAGTGTTCTCGTGTCTGTTGTGCTTCCTTATCTTGCATGTACCTAAAATGAAGAGATCTCGAAAGAGAACTTTTGACGCTTGTCAG
Source organism: Brachycybe producta (assembly GCA_036925085.1). Classification (NCBI taxonomy): domain Eukaryota; kingdom Metazoa; phylum Arthropoda; class Diplopoda; order Playtdesmida; family Andrognathidae; genus Brachycybe; species Brachycybe producta. The sequence goes on from JAUPFP010000003.1 coordinate 8,574,390, forward strand.
TCACTTTCGCGGTTTTCTGTACAAACGATACATTACGGCTCTTCATGAGTGCTAGTGTATGTGCATCAGTGTTCTGGGTTGCCCAACTGGGGGGGGTATTTTCGTGTGTGTTTGCATGTGTTCCTGCGTGCATGTTTTTTCCGGTGATGTCCTGTCCTGTCCCTTTTCGATGTATCTCCACCTTGTCGTGGTGAAGAGGCTCGAGCCTGTTTTATATACTTCTTTTTAATATACCGAACCTATGCCCGATTTTGGCTAGGTTCTTTTCTTTTTAATATTTTCCAAGATATATTTTTATGTGTTGTGTATAACCAGTTTGATGATTGTACTGAAATAAATCTACACTTTTATATTCAACTCAACCAGTGGTGTTAATTATTCGAGATTTAAAATTCCGCGATTGTGAATTCATCATTTGCAGGTCTTCACCTACTTTGGATACATCAAAAAGGTCCCAACAGGTGCAAACCTGCAACGTACAAGTGAGTATATGTTTACACGATTCTTAGGGCAGATTTACGGACGAAAGTCCGAGAGATAGAGATTAAAGATCCTCAAGACTGTGAAGTCTTGTCAGAGACTAGTGAGGACATAAAATAGATGTTATATTGGTCTAGTCCTCCCGGGCCAGTAGAATTAGTGACCTAGCCAATCACTATCAATACGAGTGCAAACTCGCTCGTATTAACCAAAAAGAGCAGATTCTACTAACGGAAAAAGGTCCATCACAATATATGGTGGAGGAGCTGGGCAGTTTATAAAACTTGCTACCTCGTTTTGCCCTAAGAAGCGTGTTGAAAAACACGAGAATTATCGTAATTCAATTGTGCAAACAATTTTGAAACAAAACAAAATTTTTCGAAACATTTTTACGTTTTTATTGACACAAATTACGATACATAATGATGAATACCAACGGAATAACCACAAGGTTCTCCCAGCAACTCCAATTCAGACGCCGACGTGAACAGCTCGTAAAGGAACGAGCGAAAGCTCGGGAAACACGCCGTGTTGCCCGCGAAACACGGAAGCAAGAGAAAGAGGACAAGCTGAGGGCCCTTGCAGCAGAGAAGCGACTCCAGGAGGAGGAACAGCGTGCTGAAGATGAAGAACGACAAGCCGACGCCCGACTCAAGACTGAAGCATCTTCTGAGGCCTCTCGACGAAGCAACGAACAGAAGATGGTCGACCGGTTTGCCGAAATGATGAAAGACGCTACTCCTGAAAGTCGAGAAGAATTGGTGAGACGGTTGTGTGGAGAATCGACTCCACGCCGTTTTGAACACACACATGAGAGAAATCTCAGAAACAGAAGCAAATCACCGACAGAATCCGGGCGCAAGCTCAGGCCTGAAGCTCCTGAATGGACTCCAAACCTGGGACCTATGCCGTATTCTGAAAAGAATTCGCTACATCCACTCCAGGGTTTTCCGAAGTATACTGGATCTGAAAACATCCTTCTATATATCGAAGAGTTCAAAGATATTGCGATTGCGCACCAGTGGAACTCCCTGCAGCGATGCAGCCACTTTACTGGTCTCCTTCGAAAACGAGGGATCAAATGGCTTGCTCATTTCCGCTTGGAATATGGCGAGATCAATTGGATCATGATGCGAAATGGAATAATTAATGAATTCCTACTGCCAGACCAGAAAGTAAGAATGAAGAACGAGCTGTCCACAAGGACTCAGAAGGACAATGAAACCTTCAAGGTCTACGCGGAAGAGTATGCGGAGATGTATCGAAGGATACATCCCAATGATGACGACTCTTTGTTGATCTCAAGCCTGAGGAAGAGCCTGCTACCATCTCTCAAACAGTATCTATTTGGGGCACCTAAAGATAATCTTTATGATTTTGTGAAGTTTGCAGCCCAAACAGAAGGAGAGCTGATCGAGGAGAAGATGCTAGTCTACAAGACGTCTACTTATTTTTATGTATAAATATATAAATATATAAAAATATATAAAATGTATAAATATATAAATATATAAAAATATATAAAATGTATAAATATATAAATATATAAAAATATATAAAAATATATAAAATGTATAAATATATAAATATATAAAAATATATAAAATGTATAAACATATAATTGTAGGTTTCAAGTACCCACTATTGAAACGATCAGTCCAGGAGCAATCCTGGCACGGGTTTTTGTAGAATGGTGTGGAACTTGGTCATCCCTATGTACAGTCATACAGAGTTGACCCAGTTCCACACAGCTCATTTCTCTTTCAATGTTGATAAGGACGTAAACGTCCTTATTTAGTTCGCACCTCGCCAGGGCCTGGGCCCTTTCCTCCCAATCCCACATATTAAGATAAGAAGATCTTCCTGATAAGCAGCAACGCTAGGTTTATGGGGTTGCATTTTTCTTTTGAACACTGGTCAGTCAGTTCGAATTGTCCATTTTTGAAAGTGAACAATTAAAGGATTCTGAGAAAGTCTGCTCAGAATCCTCTTCTTGGGTATATAAGTCCATGATTTGATGTATAACTCATTACTATGTTATATTATATTTTCTAAGTTGAATGTGGAACTTTAACGTTTTTCCATTTAGAGCCAACAATCCAGTTGCAAACATGGAAAACACATGCTAAATGGAACGGAAGAGAACAACATGATCTAATGGCTTGTAATCGGGTACAAACCTGAGGAGTAATAGACAGCAAAAAGACCCTTTAAGCTGTAAAAGTTCACAAAAAATGAACTTATGAGGAAACGAGAGGACACTATAGGTTCACCGAAAATTCATCTTTAACACCTAAATTGGGAAAAATTCACCGTCAACTACTCATCATTCAACAACTGAACACACGTAAATTTTAACATTTACAAATGAACATCATCACAATTAAATGCTGCAACAATTCAATGAATCTAACCGGTTGTCAACACCATTCGTCATTCAACAATTATAGCAGGTAAAATTCGTTTTTAACATAACTTCTGTAACGTCCCGCCGGACCGTTACAATACGCGGTAAACGAAACTTCGAAAACGTTCACACTTACCGGTACCAGAGCTCCGACGACGGGGACGGGACCATACAAGCAGCTGCCGCTCCTTACACGGTGCACCCCTTGGGTGGTGTCAACGCGGAGCTCTCCCGACGGTGAAACACAACGGTGACATGCCGCCTCGTCGAGAATATCGCGGTAGAACCCCGGTTCTACCGCGAGCCGACACGAGTACCGGCCGAAACAGGTCGGTAAAGGACGGTGGAGTTTCCCCAAACCAGAAAACCCACCCCCTCGCGGTAACTCCCCAAAGAAATACACACAAAGTAAGATGAATTAAGTGTTTAATACACTTACGATGTAAAAGATGATTAAGATGACAGTGAATATTTACAAATAAGGGCTGGTCCGATTGACCAGCCCAAAGGCACTTTATACAAGGCCAAACAAAGATGAATTAGATGCACTGGCCAGTGGAGGTCTCCTTGACCTCCACCCACAGGTCTAGTCTCATTCAAAGCCTACAACACACTGCCCAGATCCTGTGGTTGACTAGGCCACAGGAAACCTCCAGGCAACTCCACCTGGAGGGGACAGAGGTCACATCTGACCTCTCACCTATAGACTTCATGGTGAGAGGTCTGCTGGCACCAAAATGGCGTCCGTCCCAACAGCCTACTGTAGCTGTCAGGCAGACCACCATAGGGAAATTCGTCTGCTCACTCAAAAATTAAAAATTGAGCAGACCAGGTTGCCACACTTCATGTTCGTGGATTAGAACACCAACAATTCAATGCCAACAACTGATTGTTTACAATAATATCCAACGTAAAAAAATTTAACAACCAACAACTGAACGTCACAACTAACCGTCAGCGCAACTCAACACCTCTACAACTGAACGTAAATACAACTCAACTTATTACAATTCAGCGTCCATACAATTTATTACCAATACATTTCGCCACAATTCAACATCCACACAGTTCAATGTCCACTCAATACAATTCAACCACCAATACAATTCAACATCAACACAACAATATAATGACAAGATTAATGTCTTGAAGTAAATTGCAAAACATAGTGATGTTGAATTTTCTTGGCGTGGAATCTTGTGAATATTGAACGGTGATGGCATTAAATTGTGGTGATGTTGAATTGTGCTGACGTTAATCGTGTTGGAATTGAATTGTGCTGACATTGAATTGTGTCGGCATTTAATTACAGTGAACAAGAATTGTGCTCGTGTTGAGTTGTAGTGGCAGTCAATTGTGGTGGCATAGAGTTGTTGAATTTTACATTGCTTCACATTGAATTGTAAACAAGCAGTTGTACAATAAAAACAGCATAAAGAACAATTGCCCACGAGGCAAAACTTATAGCAACTGACCTAAGCAGAGCCTCTGGCTACAACATAATCAGGCCCAGCACTTCTTACTTGAGCAGCCTGGGTATTGACCTTTCTACCCAGACTGGTGACATCATTTCCCCATGACATCCTGAGGCATCTGTGACATAACCTGCCATTTTGATTGTTGGGCATAGACCAGGCTGTTACAACCCTCTCAACTTTTCTGTTCCACCAAAAGAACAGGTAGGTCGAGTCAGTCTACAAGCTGTGCCTTAAAAAATCTACTCCTCAACTCTATTTCTGGATGCACTGGACCCAACAGGGAAGCAGCAAAGTGGCATGCCCCAGATCAAACTTGGATCCACAGAGTTCATCTTCTTCAGAGTCGCATTACTGCAACTCCCAAAAGGGGCAAAGAAGTTTTCCCTACTGCTCAGGTCTAACAGGCACATGGCAGGGTCCTTGCCACTGATTGCTGAAGGTTCAACTATAAATTGACCCAACATCTCTTCCAAATTACATCCCAACAGATATTCAATGAGTGGTGAAGCATGCAGGGGCAATGCTACTATCTCTGCACCTTGTCCCACTGCATCCCCATAACACAATACTCATCAAACATGGATGACTAAAATCAGCCTTGGTAATCTCCAGAACTGAGCCACAAAGTGGATTAAGTTGTGAGGTGGTGTTGTATAAACCCATGGCTCCGGGAGTGGCCCTCCCAGTCAGTAATAGGCATGGTATTGGCAAACCTCCCTTTCTTGCTGGTTTTGCCATTGCAATACCTGGTTGTTGAGAAACAACTCAATTCTTGTCCATAGGGTCCAGGGACCTACATGCTCCTCCTCCTGGATTTAAGGGGGAGATCAGATAAGCATGCAACCTGCTAGGACTCGAATACATTGGTGTACTCCCTCCAAGAGTCATGAAACCACTTGTCTGACCAATTATCGTCGAACTACTACCACCAAATGCCAGTGGTCCCACCTCAGGAACTGCAATTGATGATCGACTCCACGAAGTCAACACCAGACACCATTGGAGATATTGGGCTCCTTGGTGGGACACAACCACCCGAAGCCTGCCAGCAGATCTGTATTGCCTTTTCATAGCACCTATGACCCAGCTGGTTCTCGGCTATCGGTCTTCTTTGAGCAATAGAACCGAAAGCTTGACTGGGTCTCGGTTCGTCCTTCTTCTCAGGTTTATTTTTCTTGGCATTCTTTCGCTTCTTCTAAGTTTATCATGCTTTGTAGCGAACTGCACCACATGCAAGGACTGACTGGGCCTCGTGGGATCAGAAGGTGCCTCTGCCTTCTTTGACATTAAGGACTTAGAAGGTAGTGGTTGCACAGCCACAGCTGTTTAGCCTCAGTCAACCCCATATAACTGAATGGGGCTCTGGGGCAGATTTCTTGACAAATCTACCGTCATGTCCCCAAGGGAGAGGTGTACTCTCCTTCGGCATGAGTTGGCTTACTTTTATGACCAGCGGCTATTGCAGGAGCTCTTACATGGGTCAGCATTAGTTGCCCCTGAGCACTTGATGCAATAGGTCCCTTTTGTGACATCGGTTGCTGTGGCAAGAAAGCCATGACCTTAATCTGTACCTTGCTCCGATCCACAGCAGGTCCCAATATGGCTCCTGGATACCTAAGGAGCCGAATCCAGCAGGTTAGAAAGGTCATCCTTTTGGAGTTTAAACTCTTTTGGTTCCCTAAAAGCCTTAAGCACCTTGATCTTCGCCTCCAATTTTAACTGATGTATCCTATAGATACACAGGTCCTCCTTTTTCTTGTCGAGAAGACCTTAAAAAGTTCCAGTGAGACCACCATCTCCTTTCCCCTGAGCAGGGAGGTCAGAACAGAAGGGTGAACCCTTCTGGTGGACCTGGGGGTGGACAGATCCAGATCAGTCAAAGCAGGTTGTAACTTTCCATCCAGTACATGTGGTGAACCACTTCACTGACTGGTGAAAAAATAACTGTTGAGCAGGATCAGACAAAAATGACCATAGTGTATGTAGTGGATTCCACTGCACTGATGGTTACGAGTAGTTTGACTGGTGAAACTATCTTTACTAGGAGAAGTGATTGTTTCAATGGTTAAGTCCCTGTAGCAGTTGGATCTTTTTGGTTTAGAAAAGATTTGGCTGGAAGCAAACGTAAATAAACTGGGGAATGTGGTGCATTCTGCTACTCCAGCTGGGTGCCACCAGTGGTCAACTCATATACCTGCCCAGAATGGTGTGGGTGTAGGCTGGATCTTCCAACTTGAAGCCTGCCAATGTGAAGGAGCAGTGAGTGGAAAAGGCCATTCAGCCTATTTTCACACGTAGCAAGTCTTACTAAGCCATGCAGTGGTAGGGCTGGAAAAGAGCAGAAATGGCCCCATCCTCTCACTCCGTCAGCAGCTTCTACACAAATGGAAGGCAATGTCCGTTCCTCAGGGATGGCTGGAACCCCTGGGGTGCCTCTCACTGAAAATGAGAAGCACCTGCATATCTTGAGGATATGTGTGGTGAAACTGGAGGCTAAGACAGAAAATATTAAAACTGCCAGTTGCCAGAAGTTTAAACTCCCAAAGGAAGACTTTCCATGTTGCCAGATCCAACTGCCTTCTGTCTGAAGCCTACCCCGAATTAGGGTGGTGGCATTGTCACCTCAGAAACCCACTATTCAGGAAGTATCAGTTGTGTCACGTGCAGAGGTCCAGCCCAGCTTCGACCCATGGCACAGTGCCTGTAAAAGTTGCTGGTAGTAATAGTAAGCGGATTCTTTCAACTATGGGGAGTGTACTCCTCCTTATGGATCCCAAACATAGATTTATTTCAAAATTGAAATCAGCAACCAGTTTGGTTACAAGGTTGACAATTGGCTTTCAAATGGCTGAAACAGGTAAACTGGGCAACCATCATCTTCAAAGTTCTCAAAGTCAAAGATGACTGATGCACTTTTTATGACTGCGAGCCCCGATAAGTCCTTGAATGTGGTGGATTCTACCATAAGCATGGTGAACCTTCTTCAAGCAAGAAACATGAGAAACGTAACAAATACAAAATATACTCTGCAAGCAGCAGGTTAGCCTATGGCAGAGAGACTTTGAGATCCAAGAGCTACGAGATGCATTTGTCAATATATAATAACTACAAAAAACCTGCATTGCAAATATAAAAAAAAAATATAAATGCAGCCATGAAAATTTAAACCTACAATTTATTAATTACATCATCAATAGCTTGTTTAGGAAGAGTATTCCATTGTTGTAAAACCCTCGAAAAAAAGACCTGTAATAAGTTAGTCTTAGCAAAAAATCTGTTTGATTGAGCAGACGAACTTCCTATGGTGGTCTGCCTGACAGCATGCAGTAGGCTGTTGGGACAAACGCCATTTTGGTGACAGCAGACCTCTCACCATTGGAGTCAATGGGTGAGAGGTCAGAAGTAACCACTGTCCCCTCCAAGTGGAGTTGCCTGGAGGTATTAAATGGTTTGGTCAGCCATTTAGTCTGGGCAGTGTGTTGTGGGCTGAAGGAGAGACCTGACCTGTGCTGGAGGCCTCCATTGTCATCTTTGATCTTTGTTTGCCTTGTTGGCCATTAGACCTTTGTTTATATTGTTGTTGGCTGGTTGAATTAACCAGCCAACAACAATATAAACAAAGGTCTAATGGCCAACAAGGCAAACAAAGATCAAAGATGACAAGTTGGCTGGTTGAATTAACCAGCCAACATGTAAATAAAACCACTGAGTAAGTGTATATTAAATATCGTTTTATTATATTTAATCACGGTGTTGTGTCGGTCATTATTGGGAAGTTACCATGGGAGGGTGGGTTTTCCAGGTTGGGGAACAATGCCACTGTCTTTGCCATCCTATTTCGGCCAGTAACAAGGCGTGGCGACGTGGTTCTCGTCGTCTCCGTCGAGGGAGGCTCCGTGGAGCCGACACCACCCAGGTTTTAACCATGAGAGGCAGCTACGGGTGCGGTCCCATCCCCATGAGGAGCCTAGAAGCGGGTAAGTTGGTTTTTTCGTTACCCGTGTATTGTAACGGTCGAGTCGGGATGTTACACTAATTTCTGATCTATGATTAGCTAAACTAACCCAATGAAGCCCCGCAAGCATTTCATTAACACTATCGGGAAACTTGTATCCGATGTAGACAAAAAATGCTGCCATACGCTATAAAGCTTGCAATGAAGGAACCAGTGCTAGTGCCACCAGTGGGAACAAAAGCACTGGTGCGGGACGGTTAAATGTTGGGTCATATCACTAAAAAGAAAGCAATAGTCATAGAACTGGCACATAGGCACAATGAAAGGCGATGCAGATGCAAGATAAGATTTCTTCCGGAGGGGTATGTCCTCAGAAGAGCCCAGCATCTCCAAAGATGGCTGGTGGCTCCGTTGACTCCACAAAAACAACCATTCTGTGCATTTCCTGAGGTGAGACCACTGATAACAGGTGGTAGTCCCACTGTCATTGGCCTAAATAATTGTGGTCTCGTGACTAACAGTGGTAGTGCACCAATGTTTACGAGTTCTTGCGAGATTGTAGCAAACCTGTTTTGCTCTATTGGGTATGTGAATAGAGCAGGTGAATTCCTGGTACCTGGTACCTAGTACATCAAACTAGAGGTATCGTGCCAACGAGGAGTCCGACTTGAATGACCGTCCTGTTTGGTAAATAGTTTACTTGGGTCATCCCAAAGTATGTTCACATCAGGAGAAAGAAGTCTGTGGTAGAAGAAAGTATTGTCGCAGACACTTCGCAAACCTGTTTCGCTCTATCGGGTATGGGGATAGATAGTCACCTGCTCTATTTATCCACATACCCGGTAGAGCGAAACAGGTTTGCGAAGTGTCTGCGACAATACTTTCTTCTACCACAGACATTCCTGGCACCTGGTACCTTGTACATCAAACTCGCGGTACCCTGCGAACGAGGAGTCCGACTTGAATGACCGTCCTGTTTGGTAAATAGTTTACTTGAGTCATCCCAAAGTATGTTCACATCAGGAGAAAGGAGTCAGTCGTACAAGAAAGTATTGTAGCGGACACTTCGAGTTGTGACATTTGTATTCTGTAACATACCTGTGAAAAAGGACACTTCGAAAACAAACACCACAGAATCTTCAACATTTGAATTTTATGCATATGCTGAGTCAATGGATTGTCTTTCTAGACACCACCTTTTAGAAAAACAGTGAAGAATAAAGGTACATTGCCACTCACCAGTTAAAGCTACTTTATTGCTACTTTACGACCCAATGACGTCACCAAGTGCGACCTACTGACAACTTTTTTGAGAGTTGTAAAGTTCAGTAGGGGAACCGTCAAATGTTGGTTATTTCAGTAGAAAAGCAAGAAAGCAATAGTAAAACAGGCAATAATAATAGAACACATTCCCTCAATATATTCTATTTCCTCAAGAGGGCCAATTACACAAGTGACCACATTTTTTCTAGTGTGTTTTTTGGCAAAAGGAAATGATAAAACCCATACAAGAGGTGTGGCTTACTGTTATGACAACACATCCTCTTATCTGCACCTGATTGGCTAGCAGCAAGAACAACAAAGTTAAATAGAGCAGTGTAGCAGTGGAATGGGAACACCTGCACAGCAACAAGTGCAGCAGCAGTGCAGTATCTGTGGTGGCTTTGCAATGGAAATGTAGCTTTATGGTCATACGGCAAACGTAACAGCTATGGTGTTCCAGATGGCCTCATAGCTCGTACACACCTGATAATTTAAATACATTAGTTTTACCATTATTTGGTAGATGGTAATTTTTATTTTTATTCCACTTGCTGAACGGACATATTATAGGAAAACAAACATCAAACAATGAATCAGAGGCTTAGTGGAGGGATCACAGCAGCAATATTTTACAAACTTTTTAGGGGCACGATTTCTTCTTTTTTGTTTTCTGTGGGGGTGCGCAACCACTTCAAGCTACACCAGTGCAAAGGATTTGTGTTCACTTGGCAGATGCAATCCTAGTATTGGAAGCCTCTCCCCTATCAGTGCAGCATGCCAAAATGGACTTCTTTCTCATGTAAGGTTTATTTAACGGCTCTTACAATTTCTCATTGAATGCTCAGTATTGTATTCCTTTACAATTAGATTTCAATATCAATAATAAATAAAGGTGACACACAACAATTTACATATATGGCACGTTTTTAAATATAAAGAAACTGTTACTTGGAAACAATGGTTTTACATGTCGTACCAACAAAAACTGGTTCTAATAAATTTGTCTTGATTATGTCAGGAAGTCTTCCGGAGTTCGCCAAAAAGTTCTCCACCAAGATGTGGAGACGAGATTGGTTCAAAGTGTTCATTACGATGGACCTCACTGCTTTATAATTGGCCAGCAAATGTAAACAACAGAAGACACAGAACATTAACCATGTTATTCTGAAAAATGCAAAATAACCCTACATTAGAATTAAAACAAGGAGAGGACAAAATATAATGTAAGAAACCAAAGCTATTCATACTTAGTGTATGTTGTGATTGTAGGTAGAATAAACAGACTAACTACTAATCCTGATAGATTGACAAGCGTTTCTTGGCTACCATCTTTAGCACCCACATCAGCAAGATTCTGTCTTCTTGCCTGATGTTGTATGAATGCGGCTCTGGTAGCTCCACCAGCTACTCCAACCAATGCCTATGTGAAAAACATTTCATTTATAGCGGAGGCATTACAATTGGTAGCATTGCAGAACTACAATGTTTATAAAGTCAGGCGAAAATTAGAACAACATTGTTGTATGCAACACAGCAGAAAACAAGTCATGTGTTTTTTTGTTTGTTACAGTAGATGTAACCGTTTTGCTGCTCGCATTTGATGAAGTGGCACGTATGAGTTCAGCACTTCTTCAACATCATTTGTTGCACTGTGGGAGATTACCCTTTGGTTTATAATGAGAGGCAAGTTTGTGTATAGACCAACATATACGACGGGGAGTCAGTAACTAGGTCACAAATGGTTATTAAAAAAAGCGAAAAACATGTTTTATTACATTTACGTTTATTTCTCAACATAATCTCCACCACGAATGATGCACTTTCCTATCGCTTTACCTGTGCTTCAAAATCTGCAGCATAAGTTTTTGGTATAATAGTGTAGCCCATCCTGGGACGGTAGAAACGTACTAGTACGTTTCTTTTTATAATGAAAAAATGTCCATCTCTTGATCACACGGGTTACTTTTTAAAGAGACCATTACTTCATTAAATTTCTTGTCAAAATATTATGAAAATTTACCCAAAGATTGGCAAAATAATTTTGAAAATTAAAAATAATTCATTAGTGTGAGCTTTTGACGTCGACTCAACTTTGACCAACTTGTAGATGTTGTTTCCTGTAACTCGTTTGCAGTGCCCGCACAGAGAAGATTCGAGCTACAGAAAGAGCTGGATGGAGTTTGATTGCGATCATCCTCCTACATGGTGGTGAAATCTGTGCAGAAGGATGGTGGCCATCCTGTTCTTTATCGACGCTGATATACATCTCCTCCTGTTGATAGTCACCAGCAATAGATGTTGTAGCTTTCGGAACATAAAGACAACGTAGTTTCTTATTGTAACACTTTTATTCATCTTTGTAAAGAAACAAAGATTACAAAGACGAATGTTGTTTATCAAAGGTGCATCCTCATGGCCATGATGTGGTACGGAATAATCAACGTAATACAACAAGTTAGAGCAAAGACAAGGACGAGGAACAAAGAGGAACATGGTCCTTTTATACCTTGGACCTGTGTACACTTGCGAGGTGTAACCAGGTCCAAGTGACCGTGGTCCCAAGTGTATCACTCCGCGCTAGGGTATGAGTCAGAGAGGGAAAGGGGACGAGCAAGAGTTGTTTACCCTCCAGGCCATGGTTTTGGCGGGATCACAAGTTGCCGGGTGTTACATACCCTCCAACTTTGCTTGGAGTATGTCCTCGTACTCCAGCCAAGAGTAGAGAAAGGGTGAAGTTATGTGAGCAGGAGAGACACGGGTGGACGAGCACGCACCTTGTACAGAGGTAATTTCGGAAAGACACTGACACAAAAATATGCCAGTGCCCCTTAATATGCAAATGGCTGAAATAAGAAGAAAATTAAAATTTTAAAGTTCACCAGATGGCAAACACCTAAAATGTGGAACATTATTTGAAAACAGATCATTGATATAAAACAGTTACAATGTATTTTTATTTTTTTTTGTAAATTTTCGATATCACCAAACAAATGGGTGGTGACCACATGAGTCCATGTGGATTTCTAACCTACACCCACGTCGGGTGGTGGCATGCACACGTGCATGCTGGGACGAATCCGTGAAGTGCTTGTAGGGGGTCTGACGGTGGTTCAAGGAGTTGGCTCTGCAGCCCGGAATGATGTGCTTCCCAGGTAGACGATCCATCCATTTTCGAAACCCCGGAGGCTTTCCAGAAAACTTCGGTGAATGGTGGCATTGGCTGCGATCGTCCGGGACGGTGGTTGTACAGCAAAGACACTAGACGGCATCCCAGAGGATGGCGGCCTGGTAGGTAGCGCAGGTACTCCATATGATCCTTCGGACAATGTTGTATGTTCCGTTCAGCGGGACCCCCAGAAGACTGTTGATGAAGGCTCATTGAAGGGCCCCAAGGACCGGAGTGATGTGCTGATCTGCGAACTGGTAGATCTCGACGTACCTGCCGGAGGGCACTAGGATAGCCGTGGAGATTTGCAGATGATAGGTCATCAACACGATGTAGCGTCCTTCCTCCGGTATGTAGAGGCGTGGAAATCCATAGTGGCCCAGGTAGTAGGTGTTCACTGACCTTGTATGTTGTTGCCAGAGTGCCCAGCAGTTGTTCAGTAGCCGTTCGCCTCACGTTTCTTGACAAAGTGGTTAGTGATTACTGTCGGGATACGGAAAGGCAGTGTCACTTGTGGCAGGATTAGGGGCGCCGGTGTTGGCTCCGGGATTGTTGGGGCCATATTGATGCGGTTGCATGAGGCGGTTAATGTCGTCAGGACAGCGCATGCTGTGTTGACCGCGGCTTCTTCGCCCTTGGGTTGCCACGTCATGTTGTCATCTGGGTCCATGCATGTAGATGGGCCGGGATTGCATCGTCCTGATCACCCATGGTTTCTCTGCACTTTGACATCTTACTTTCCTTGTGATACTTTTGAAATGCTGGTTACCAGCCCGGCGTTGTCTATATACTCGTGTTTTTCCCGACCTCCTATTAAAGTGTGAGGTTCCAGTGGTTCCGTGGGATTTTTATGGTTTCGCGGAACTGCCTGGGACTTCATGGGCCGCCCAGGTTGTGTCTATTACCGGTGGTCCATGGGGTGTCGGTTTCCGGGTATTGAACGCAGTTCTTCATCCACTGTTTGTTGTGGTTGCCAGACGACCTGGTCCCCCAAACGCAATATACGGAGGTTGTACCCATACTCATTGGGGATGTTATTCGATCAGTGGTGGACGCAAGCAGTGATCGCAAGCAGTATCTTTGGTAGTGAATCATGGCTAACTGAAGATGTTTCATCCGCGGAGGTTTTCCCCCAACAATTTAACATATTCCAAAAAGATCGGAACTTAATCAAAGGTGGAGGTGTATTTCTTGCTATCAATAAAAACCTTACATCAAAAAGAAAACCTGCTTATGAAGGTGATTGTGAGGTAGTTTGTTGTAGCATTTCACTTCATAACGGGAGAAAAATTTTGTTATTTTCATTTTATCGCCCACCTTCAAGTGACGAGGAGGAATCACTCCAATTTAGAAAATGTTTAGATTCCTTATTTTCTACCCACAAACATGCATCAGTTCTCATTGGTGGGGATTTTAACCTTCCAGAAATAAATTGGAAAAATTATACTGTTGACTCCCAGTGCTCTAGTAATAAATTAACAGATATACTGCTTGATAGTGTATGCACATATTCCCTGGATCAACTAGTGCAAACCCCTACACGCTGCACCAATACAACAGCTAATATTCTAGATTTAGTTTTTACGAACACCCCAGAAAATGCCAAATCAATTGAAATTGCTGATGGCATAAGCGATCACAAAATGATTTACTTAGAATTTGCCACCCAATTAGAAAAACTCCAATCAGCTCCCCGAAAAGTCCTACAGTACAATAAAGCTGATTGGGCTAATTTTAAGCTCTTTGTAACAAATGAACTGAAAAATAAAAATAAAAGTGGACTATCAAAAGATGTAAACCAACAGTGGTCATTGTTTGTCAGTGTCATTTCTAATGGCATAAATAAATTCATCCCATTCAAAAATGTAAAATCAAGCTTGGAACCAATTTGGTACACCACTGAGATACGCCGCGCTCTTCGTAAACAACGCAAATTTAGATCTAAAATGAAGATTAAAATGAATGATACTATTAAATTGCAGTTTAATTCCCAGCGATGTCTTGTGAAAAGCTTGCTTAAAAAAGAACACTTAAACTTTACTAATAATGTCGTAGGGGCATCACTCCATAAAAATCCCAAGTTGTTCTGGAAATATGTAAAAAATATTAACAAAATTCAAAATAATATAACTTCAATTACAACACCACTTGGTGATGTCTGTACTGACAAACAGGTTATTGCAAGCACACTTAACGATTATTTCAAAAGTGTCTTTCATGCTAATGATGGCAATGAGGAACCACAACTTGGCACCTTATCTCATGTCATGCCTGATATAATCATAAACTCCACTGGATTACAAAATTTGCTTTGTAATCTAGATGCTAAAAAATCAGCTGTTCCAGATGAAATCTCACCAAGATTGCTAAAGGAGCTGGCCACAGAAGTTAGCCCTTTTTTAAGTAAACTTTTCCAAGATTCCCTCGATAGTGGTATACTGCCTAAGGCATGGAGGCAAGCAAATATCTGCCCAATTCTTAAAACAGGAAATAAAAATTGTCCAAAGAACTATAGACCTATTTCTCTGACCTCCATTGTTTGTAAAACTCTCGAGCATATAATTTATTCTAATACAATCAAGCATTTAAAAAACCATAAATTAATTCATGAATTTGGGAGCAATCCCTCCCTGCCACATGGCTTTCAAGCTGATTGCAGGTGTATTTAATTGAATTGAATTGAAATCAGTGGGTGGCTGATGTGACAAGAAAAACAAACAATTCCAAAAAAAAGTAGGGTTGTATTGTAGGGTTATTTGTGAGGTGTTAATGGGATATTGATGAGTGGTTTATTGCTGGTGTGGTTCTTGTTTTTGTGAGGAGTTGGTTTCTTCCCCCCTCCAACCCTTCGACAACTGTCCTCAGTTGTTTCGGCTTGATGTGGATTATGTTCGTGTCTTGAATCAATCTCCCGAATGTGTCTTCATGTTCCAGCTCGAGTACCGTGTCGCTGATGATCCTGGTTACGGTGTACCCATCTCTGTATGTATAGCGCAGCTTTTTGGTTTCGTCAGGCACGATGGGCTGGTCTCGGACGAGTACTGGATCTCCAACTTTGTACGGGTGGGAAGTCTTCCGTCTTGCGTCATAGTACTTCTTCAGTCGCAAGTGAGCCTCGTGTAGGTTGGCTTTTGCGATCTCGACCACAGAAGGTGCTGCAGGATTTGGGTCCATAACCTTTTGTAGAAGAGGTGCCCGGTTTTCGACTCGTAGCCGGGCCTCCCTTCCGAACATCAGGCGATAAGGCGAGAACTTCGTTGATGTATGTATGGCGGTGTTGTACACGAAGGTAGCAGCTTGGAGGTGGAAGTACCAATCCCGCTGTCCTTCTCCAGGTGTTAGAAGTCTCTTGACGGTCTGCATTATGGTTTTTTGTTCTTTCCGCAAGACTGTCTCCTTGCGGGAAGTACGCTGTCGTGGTCGCGTGCTTTATCCCAGCTTGTCACACAGCGCTTGTGTCTTTGGGTGTGAAAGGTGTCCCTCGATCAGTGATTATAATCACTCGTGTATCATATCGGGATGCCCAGGAAGATATATCCTCCTGGGCATCCCGATAAGATACACGATCGTATCCTGAAGGAAATTCTTGGTTGTTTTAGCCAACTGGCTGTGCACGGCCCGTGCGAAGCAGAATCTGGTGGCATAGTCTACCGCCAGAATGATGTGCTTGACACCACCCAATGACTTGGGTAGGGGGCCGATGTAGTCAATTCCCCAGCATTCACCTGGGTCCCCAATCGGCACCTCGTGTAGGAACCCAGGTAGTTTGGACTGTGGTGCCTTACACTGTTGGCATACATCACATGTGCGCACATACACAATGGTATTCTGTTTCCATGTTGGTCAAAAGAATCGTTCGCACACCTTTTCTAATGTCTTATCCTGGCCGAAATGTCCGGTTTCAGGACTGTCGTGTAAGAGTTTCAGAACTTTGGGTACAAGGTGTTTGGGTACCACTGTCATGAGTTTTGGCATAACGCTACATTGATAGACAAGGGCACATAGGACATCGTCAATAATGACGTAGATTCGATGATGCCTGGAACTCGGATTGTTGCGAAGTTCGATCTTGATTTGCGTCACGTTTGGGTCTTTCTCCTGTTCTACCGACCAATCCCAACGCAATGGCACTGCATAGACCACGCTGTCGTCAAAGTCGTCTGGGGCAGCTTGCAGGTTCGAGTCTTCAGGAACATCCACCGGACTCCGTGAGATGCAGTCTGCGTCCACGTGAGTAATGCCGGCCTTGTAGACTACGGTGTAGTCATACTCCTGGAGCAGTAGTTGCCAGCAGCCCTGAAGTCGTTGCGCAGACTTTAGGTTGCACAATGCGTGATGGTCTGTGACGATCACAAAGGCCTTGTTGATGAGGTACGGCCGGAATTTGACGATACCATACACCACTGCAAGACACTCCTTATCAGTAGTTGAGTAGTTCAACTCGGCATCTCGTAACACACGGGAGACACCACCCAGGATCTGCAGTTCCTTGGCTGGTGACGTCTGGTATAGGATGGCCCCGATGCCATAGGCAGATGTGTCAGTATGCATTCTGATTTTAGCATCCGGGTTATAGATAGCCAGAACCAGTGCAGTGACGAGCTTAGTCTTCAACAAGGTGAATGATGCCTCTCTGTCGATCGTCCATGAAAAGGGCAACCCTTTCTTAGTCACATCCATGAGTGGTTTGGCGATGTGGGCAAAGTTGATGATGAAGTGCCGATAGAAACCGGCCATACCCAAGAATCGTTTTACCTCCTTGACATTAGTAGGAGCTGCTAAGTCAGAGATGGCAACCACCTTTCGCGGGTCTGGACGTACTCCTGCTTCTGAGATGATATGTCCCAAATAGAGGACTTCTTCAAATCCGAAGAAACTCTTGTCGGGGTGGAGCTTGAACCTCGCCTCTGTCAGAAGTCCCAGGACACAGTCCAACCTCTCCATAAATTGTTCAAAGGTCGCGCCGAACACGATGTCGTCTAGATAGACTGGACAGGTCTCCCATTTGTGGCCAGCCAACAGGATGTCTAGAGTGCGCTGCATCGTAGCAGGGGCATTACGCAAACCGAAGGGCATTCGATTGAACTCGAATAGCCCACCCGGTGTAATGAACGCCGTCTTCTCCCTATCCTCCTTGGCAACCTCAAACTGCCAGTAGCCAGAGATCATATCGCGGGTCGCAAAGATCCTCAACCCACGAAGCGAGTCTAGAGCATCATCGATTCGGGGTAGTGGGTAGTTGTCTGGTTTGGTGATGTCGTTCAGGCGCCTATAGTCAATGCAGAAACGCCATTGTCCGTCCTTCTTCACCAAGACTACTGGTGAAGCATCAGGGGACTTGGATGGGCTAGCCACTCCGGTCTCGAGCATTTCCTCGACCGTTTTCCCGATAATCTCCCGCTGTTTGGGGCCGCTCCTTCGGAGGGGCTCCCGTATGGGGGCATGACCTCCAGTGTCGATCTGATGCTCGGTTAGGTTGGTGCACTTAAGTTCTGATGTTTCAAGAGTGAAGACATCTCGATAGGATCTCAAAAGATCCCGTAGTATGCGCCTCTGACCATTACGTAGTTTAGGCACGAGTTGCATTGCCTCATCGAATTTAGCGCCTGACTTGTCATTATTGGGTCAGCGTTCGAATTCACCTTTACTTCAACCGTTTCGAGGCAGTAGTCTTTCTAGATGTGGGCTATGACTTCGCCTGAGGCGAGGATCAATGGCTTAGTGGTGTTCAGGACTTTGACCAAGAAGCTGTTGCTGTTACAGCCCTGCATCATGCCGGAAGCCACACAGACTCCCCTCAGAGCTTGCAGCTTCTCGTCGGGAGCGACCACGAAAAGGTCTTGGTCCATGAGGATTCTAGAGGCCTCCACCTCCACTAGTGCTGTCCCTCAGCCAATGAGTTGTGTTAGCCCTTTGACTACCAGATGCTCGTTTGGCTGTTGTATAACCTTGACTTCGATGGGAGCGGTGACCGTCTCCCCAAGAGTGGCTGGGGTGATTTCTTCCAAGGCACTCTTGACATACGCTTCGATATACTGCCTCCGGAGTGCGGACTTAAAGAGGTCGTCTTCTAAGTAGCATTTGTTGGTCTGCATGGACACAAGGAGCTTCAAGGCCCGACCCAAGTCTCGGCCCAAGATGGCGTCGGTGGGCTGGCAATGACCAGCAAATGGCCGGTGGCAGATTGGTTGGCAATCTCCATGGTGGCGGATATTTGCCCTGTCACGGTGATAGTGGCTCTCCCAACTCCCTCAATTCTGGGAAGACAGGCCAGTGGCTCGATGTCGAGTTGGAGCTGCTTTGCCAGGCTATCGGTGATGACGCTGCCTTCAGCTCCGGTGTCCACAAGCATGCGGACCTCCATTCCATTAACAATGAGTGATTCTTGAACTGTCATCACTGACACTGTGGTATCCGATCTCCTTGGGCATACAAGTATTTGTCAGTTGTCGGTATAGGGCGTGCCAGTAGTGAGGATCCGCCACCAGGGCTTAGTATGGCAACCATTTCGTGGTTGTCATACCCCAATGTGGTGGCGGTGATGATGAGGGCCTCCAGGATGTCATGCCAACTTGGGAGATGAATGACCTTGCTAATGCAAGGTCGTTCATGACTAGGATCTGATCGATCACCAGTATGTGAGTTAGGTAGTAGTGCAGGTGATGAGTCGGAGGCATTGTAGCTGGCCGTCTTTTAAACGTCTATTAATAGGTGGAAAGACAAGTAGATGAGATTTGGTTGCTTACCTCACAATGATACGGAGTTTCGGTTAAGCAAACTCAGCATTAGAATTTCTTTTCCTCCGCCCTTTTATGACGTCAGACCAAGTAACAAACCAATTAGAAATTGATGACGTTCATAAAAGGGCTGAGCAAAAAAAATTCTAATGCTGGGCACAGTTGCCTGTGATAAACTGTAGTTTAATTTTGCTACTATTATTCCCTAACCTTTTTATATTTGAAAAATAAAATGAGTTTTTCGGCTAGAGCGGATACCGCTTTTCGCTGGGAGAGTTTAGGTTATATTACCTGAGTCCTGCTGGTGCCGGGGTCGTTCTCTCAGATATTCCTAGATTCGTAGCTGCTAAGGAAAAAATGTTTAAGACAGGCGAGACGGATGCAGGTTCGACGTTTTACTTATTTTATTATGTTCAACCATTAAACCATAATAAAGCAGAAAATAGTTATGGGTGTGGCATGCTTTCGCCACTGGATCATTATGAGTAGTTTCATAGTTTTGATAATCGGAGAATGGACCCAGAATATATGAAAACAGTCTTTTATACCCAGGGCCGGTGTACACCTTTTTAGGTGCACCCCTGCCCTAGGAACCATGCATCGACGGGCCCCCACCCACCAATACTGGAAACTGAATGTGTCTTGTAGCTTTGGGGTCTCCAAGAGGGAAGGAAGGGGCAGAAATCCATCCCTGACATCCCCAGAGACCCCAGGCTAGGGAAGGGATGGAAGGGCAAACTACAGGGTGTTACAATATATATATATATATATATATATATATATATATATATATTTAATAGGACATTGTCAATTTGTTCGTAATAGTAAGTAGTTGATTTGTACAAAAAATCACCCAAATATTTTAAAATTTAGGGGTTACTATAAGCAATAATGCAATACAGTTTGTATTCATGGGTTCATCATCTGGTCCAGATATAAAGCTTTTCAAGTGCTTCCAGCAAAAATGGACATAGAACATACAGATTCCTGATTCTGATTGAAGATGAGAATGAAGACATTGCCTCCTCCACTCTAATTGCAACCCACAAGGAAATTCTAGCATTTATTGAAGAAATGCTTAATAAGCAACCGAGACCCAACAGGGAACTCCTAGAGGTAGTCACAATCTATCTTTGTGGGACACCACACCGAGAAATTCTGTTTATTGCTACAGGAGATATGCATCACAATAAGTGGATGGTAAAAGCCATGTATGCCTTCAAAGTGTTCATGTTCAGAAGCCAATTCAAACTAACTGCTAGAGAATTAGTAGCAACCCAGGAGTTATGCAAGCTCCCCCAGCAGTTTCACCCTAAGGACTGATCTACAACTTCTCCAAGCTAATTATGTCAACAAAAACTAAATACTTTAGTGGCCAATACCACACTGAAGAAGTTCATGTGGCACCTATAGTAGTTCTCTGAGGAACTAGTTGCACTGGCATTCTTTGACAATGATCTGTCTTTTAGTCTAAAAAGAAAGCATATCATGGTACAAGCTCTCAACAGCATAAGAACAAAGCAACTGTAACAGAGAATGGTCTGGCGACAAAATCTTAGGTCCCGGAAGACTTTATGGCCGAAACTCACATTTTTCGAAACCTTGGGACTGGATCATCATGCAACTCTGCCAAATGATCCTGCACTATGCGACCAAAATTGCAGAGTTCTTGAAAGACAGGAAAACATACAAGCAGCTATGAGTTCTCAATGATACAGCCAAATGTGGGGTAGTACTTATGGAAGAACTCTATGAGCTGCACTTTAAATGACTTTAGCAGATGAACATACTGGCAGAAAAACAGACATTTTAGAAAATAAACATGGCAGTTATTAAAAAAACAAACGTGCCAATCATTTGTATTAATCAGGTTCAAGGTGACTTAAAATCTTATGTTGCTGACCATTGAATACACCAGACTTTGCACATATCTACTGCTACAGGTTATGTGAGAATACATCCAGATACTTACTCTGCAAACTCCTGAAATGCATATAATAGCCATGCTTAGTGTTCCCATGTGACTCGCAATCAAATCAAAGCCTATTGCAACATCATTCATGAAATCAGCAAATAACCTGGTGATGGATTCAATGGTGATTGTCAATAGGGCAATGAGATTTTGAGTGATATGTTACCTCCACTTCTTACTATTGTAATCCAATGCAGATCTGCAATAAAACCATTAATTAAACTGCATTCTATAAACTGCATTTTAATAAACAACCTAGATGAAACTAACCCCTGTTTCCATGCGAAGATAATTCTGCCCAACATACTCGCCCCATCTACACAGAAAGTGAAATTAAATAATCAAAGAATTATAGACAAATAGATATTTTGGTATATATGCTCCTTTAGGCATGTAGTATAACATACTAAAAGTTCTCATGGATACCTTGTGAGTTTCTGCCACAATGTGATTGAAAAAACTAGAAAAGTGTTTGTACACATACCTCGTGATCAGTCGCACTTAGAAAAATATTTATAGAAAGAAGACTATGAAGAAAAACATCTATTCGTGAAAACTAATTTGGGTTTATGCTAGGAAAATCCACAATCGGGGTTGTTAAAAAAACTAAAAATCATGACTTTTTTAAAAAAATCAAGTGATTTTTTATTTCGGACAAGTGTAACAAATAAAAAACCTCACAATGACTGTAAATGACAATATAAATTGTAGACCTCACTAGTGGGGTAACCCGTCATAAATGACAGGGGCCAAATTCACAGGCAATTGTGCCCAGAATTAGAATTTCTTTTCCTTCCCTCTTTTATGACGTCAGGCGAAGTAACAAATTAATTGGAAATTGATGACGTTCATAAAAGGGCTGAGCAAAAGAAATTCTAATGCTGGGCACAATTGCCTGTGATAAATTCCAGTTTAATTTTCCTACTATTATCCCCTCCCCTTTTTATATTTGAAAGAGAAAATGAGCTTTTCATTTTATCTGGTGTGTGCATGGGCGTCGTTTATTTTTTACTCCTTTTATTTTAATTTCAGTTTCCCCCTCCTCAGGGTATATAAAGAGCTAATTTGATATGTTCGAGAGAGATTGTAAAAACACTGAACCTATGCCCGATTTTGGCTAGGTTCTTCTATATTTTTCAAGTTGTATTTTTGTGTGTGAATTAATACCAGTTCAATCTATTTTTATATTTCATCTACGAAATAAACAATTTCTACTTATTTTATTATTTGAAACATTAACTTCGCTGTTGTGAACTTCATCATTGCAGGTCTTCACCTTTCTTGGATACTTCGAGGTCCCAACAGGTGCAAACCTGCAACGCAAGAGTAAGTATATTTTACACGATTCTTAGGGCAGATTTACGAACGCAAGTCCACGAGATACAGAGACTAAAGATCCTCAAGACTGTGAAGTCTTTTGCCAGACTAGTGAGGACATTAATAGGCGTTACATTGGTCTAGTCCTCCCCGGCCAGTAGAATTAGTGACTTAGCCACTCACTATCAATACGAGTGAAAACTCGCTCGTATTAACCTAAAAGAGCAGATTCTACAAGGGGAAAAAGGTCCGTCACAATATATGGTGGAGGTGCGGGGTAGTTTATATAACTTGCTACCTCGTTTTGCCCTAAGAAACGTGTTGAAAAACACAAAACGTATCGTAATTCAATTGTGCAAACAATTTTGAAACAAAACAAAATTTTTCGAAACATTTTTACGTTTTTATTGACACAAATTACGATAAATAATGATGAATACCAACGGAATAACCGCAAGGTTCTCCCAGCAACTCCAATACAGACGCCGACATGAACAGCTTGTAAAAGAACGAGCGAAAGCTCAGGAAACACGCCGTGTTGCCCGAGAAACACGAAAGCAAGAGAAAGAGGACAAGCTGAGAGATCTTGCAGCAGAGAAGCGACTCCAGGAGGAAGAGAAGCGTACTGAAGACGAAGAACGACGAGCCGACGCCCGACTCAAGACTGAAGCAACATCTTCTGAGGCCTCTCAACGAAGCAACGAGCAGAAGATGGTCGACCGGTTCGCCGAAATGATGAAAGACACCACTCCTGTGAGCAAAGAAGAATTGGTGAGACTGTTATGTGGAGAATCGACTCCACACCGCCTCGAACACACACATGAGAGAAATCTCAGAAACAGAAGCAAATCACCGACAGAATCCGGGCGAAAGCTCAGGCCTGAAGCTCCTGAATGGACTCCAAATCTGGGACCCATGCCGTATTCTGAAAAGAATTCGCTACATCCGCTACAAAGGTTCCCCAAGTATACTGGTTCCGAAAACATACTTCTGTACATTGAAGAGTTTGAGGACATTGCGATTGCGCAAGAGTGGAACTCCCTGCAGCGATGAAGCCACTTTACTGGTCTCCTTCGTAAACAAGCAATCAAATGGCTTGCTCGTTTCCGCTTGGAATATGGCGAGATCAATTGGATCATGATGAGAAATGGAATTATTAATGAATTCCTGTTGCCAGACCAGAAAGTACGAATGAAAAACGAGCTGTCCGCAAGGACCCAGAAGGACAACGAAACCGTCAAAGTCTACACGGAACAGTATGCAGAGATGTATCGAAGGATACATCCCAATGATGACGACTCTGCTGATCTCAAGTCTGAGGAAGAGCCTGCTACCATCTCTCAAACAGTATCTATTTGGGGCACCTAAAGACAATTTATATGACTTTGTTAAATTTGCAGCCCAAACAGAAGGAGAACTGATCGAGGAGAAGATGCTAGTATACAGGACGTCTACTGGTAACCAACCGGCCCAGCAGCAGAAGCAACAGCAGCAGCAACAACAGAAGAAGCAGACGTGGACTCCCAAGAATCCGGCCACGTCTGAAAAGACGCAGGATTCACGACCAAATCAAGATGGTGGACCGAGACCCCAGCAGAGAAGGAAGTCTACTGGACCTCTCGTCTGCTACCAATGTCAGGAGCCTGGACATCGAGCGTTCCAGTGCCCCAACGAACCGAAACCGAAGAAGGAGGAGAACAAGACGACTCCACCAACTCCCGTCAATAGAGTTGATGAACCGTCGGAAACGACGGCGCCGAAAGTTATCCGCGCCGACAAAATCCATGTTCTACCCAATGGAATGAAGATGGTGCCTGTCTTAATCGATAATAAGACGCATTATTTCCATTTTGACAACCATCTGACAGCTTTAAACTACTAAGGGCGCCACTCGCACCCAAAGTAGTGACGCCCAAAAAAGATGTCAAAGAGAGCCCGAAAAAAGAGGAGTCAACGAAACCTGCAAAGGTTGACATCACGGTCCGACAGGACCAGATAACGAGAGGATCTATTGGTTTGGCTGCAGTCAACCATGCTGGGATGCCTCCAGGTCTGGGTAGCCTGTGTCAAAACGACAACAGAGAAGAGGAATCAACGACTCCTAAGCAGAGCTGTGCTGCGGTGCAGCTAGAGGACTCCACGACATAAAGCAGACTTTGGAGATGGGATCCACATCCGTACCATTCACGAAGATGGGAGCCGGCGGAACCCACTGCAAAGTGGGGCCTCTACGTCGTTTGTAAAGACGAACGACACCAAGATGTCCAACAAAGCAGAACAGATAGTAGTCTCAAAAGGAGCTACTTCTGTTAACACTCAAGCAGAACAGTGTGTGGCCAAAAAGAAAGTAACCACACCTGTTAAGACTAAAGAAGAGCAAGTAGTTGTCTCAAAAGGAGCTACTCTTGCTAAAAACCAAGCAGAACAGGTAGTAGTCTCAAAAAGAGCTACTCCTGTTGAAACCAAAGCAGAACATGGAGTGGCGAAAAAGAAAGTAGCCACACCTGTTAAGAATTCGACTGCAGAGTCTAGTCTTCTCTGTCAGTTGAAAAACCAGTGTTGTTCAAAGACAATACAAGATGTTTGGACCAAGTTGACTGAGACAGTCATGCCTCGTGAACTTCAAGTCCAACAACAAGATGAGCAGACGGCTCCCAAAGTTCGTATGAACTTCGGAGGTCGTGAGTTAGTGATGACTACCGACAGTGGTGCCGAAGCTTCTGTCATAAGTGAGTCACTAGTCAAAGAGATGAAGTTGATAATGGATCCACTACCTTTTCCGCAGAATTTGACTGGCGCCGGAGGAAATCCATTAAACATCATGGGACAAGTCATCGTGCCGGTTCGAGTCGCCGAAAAACTTGTCAGAGGAATGCTGATTGTCATCAAAGGACGACGTGAGGCTTTATTGGGAAACGATCTCGGTAAAGATCTCAACCTTTGCCTTGACATGAACAAAAAGAAAGTTTACTTTGGAGAGGAACTGTTGCCGGACACTCTCCAAAAGAACCAAAAAGCAAAAGATTTTATTGAAAATCTTAAGAATAAAGAAGAGGAAGATCTGCAAGAGAAACTCCTGAATAAGGGGCCAGCTAAGCTACGTCTGGTCCAGATTCTCGTGCTGGATCCGAAAAAAGTTGCAATCGTCGAGGTCAATGCTCCTGATGATCTACAAGAGGGTAGTCTTCAATTCATCGACTCGTGCGAAAGCACGTTCCAGCAGAGAGGAGTCAAAGTTTCTCCTGGGATCGTTGAAGGAAGAGGAAAGTCTATCCTTCAAATTCAAATCTTCAATCCGTCTGGAGAGGTTATTCACTTCGGAGCCAGAGAAACGATCGCAGAGATCGAGGACGCCATTACAGCTCTTGATGTACCTGTGGGCCCCTCGATTTACAAAATTGAAGCACAAAGTGACGAAGTGACAGTACAAGACTATGTCAAATTTCAAGACAGTCTGAATGTCAATCCGAATCGTTCAAGAGAAGAACAAATGGCGATTCGGAAGCTTCTCGGAGAATTTAGAGAGATTTTTGCCTTCAAGACCTCCGACTTGAAAAAGACAAATTTGGCAAAACACGTGATTGACACGGGTGAAAACCCGCTGGTTCGAGAACCGCTCCGGCGTACTTCACCTGCTCAGAGAGAGATCATCAAGTCGACACTACGTGATATGTTGGACGCCGGCATTGTTAGCCCATCCAAAAGTCCGTACGCAAGTCCGGTGGTGATTGTCAAGAAGAAGAATGGTCAGCATCAATTTTGCGTCGATTATCGCAAATTAAATGCTCAAACCAAATCTGACCAATATCCGTTACCACGGATAGATGACGCTTTCGACACTCTGTCTGGAGCCACGATCTTTGCAACCTTGGATTTAATATCAGGTTATTGGCAATTTCCGGTGGAAGAAAGAGATCGAGAAAAAACGGCTTTCGTATGCACCAATGGCCTCTACGAATTTAACAGGATGTCGTTTGGTTTGATGAATACACCTGCGACGATGCAGCGTGCTTTGGATTTGTTACTGGCAGGCCACAAATGGGAGACCTGCCTGGTCTATTTAGATGACATCGTCATCTTTGCGAAGAACTTCGAAGAGTTCATGAAAAGATTGAGAGATATCTTGGTGCTCATCAGGAACGCCAATTTAAGTCTTCAACCCAGCAAATGTTTCTTCGGAAAAGACGAGATCAACTACCTTGGACACAAGATTAGTGCCCTTGGTATTCGACCTGATGAAGAGAAAGTGCAGACGATTCAAGGATTCCCTGCACCGA
>JAUPFP010000003.1:8611441-8613941 GCA_036925085.1 Brachycybe producta
GGTTCACTGCCCCACTTCCCATTACTGCAGCTTTCAATGATCTACAGCTTCTGCAAAAGCTTAGAGATTATAAAAAAATCAATCCTTCAATATCCAATGTTACTTGCAAGAAATTTGAGGGACATCTTTGGTACTTAAGTGAGGAACTAGTTGGATTGGCATTTTTTGATGACAGTGTGCCAATCAAATCAAAACAGGCAATGCTAAAATATCTTTATGAAAAGGAAGGTGCAGATCAGCCTCTGAAGAGAATCCAAATGAGTGCCAGTGGCTCCGTTAATATGAGAATAGAAGACTTTGTATCGAAGAACTCAATACACTTATTTGACCATCTTGGCATTTCCAAAAGGTTCTTAGAACATGATCCAAAGATATGGCATCTGCGAGAAGACTACAAGCAAGCTAAGGATATCATAAAACATTTACAAGTTGTGAATGACAATGCTGAAAGAGGTGTGGCATTGATGAGAGTATAATCCAATATTAACAAAAAATGAAGATCAGAAACAGTATTTGCTTCAAGTTGTGAAAGAACATTCTAGTCGTTATCCAGATTGCAAAAAGACTGCATTAGCTACTTTGTAGTCATTACTTGTTTGGTCCAATGTTAATAAAATGTGCATAAATTACATTGTTGTGTTTTAATTGTAACTTATGTATACAAAATAGTTCATTCTAATTATTTCAATATTAGTGACACTAGATAAACAATGGTATATAATTTTAGGAGAATACGTAATGATTACGCTATTACGAAAACTTTGAATTCATTGAGCTACCTCTAAATATCAATTAAAATTTATAAACTTTTATGTAGACTATTTTTTTGGTTGGGAGAACAATTCTGGGGGGTCAGAACATGAAATATTTGAATTTAAAAATTACCATATATATCAAAGGACCACCCTAATATATATATACATATACACATACATATATATATATATATATATATATATATATATATATATATATACATATACACATACATATATATATATATATATATATATACATATATATACATATACACATACATATATATATATATATATACATATACACATAAATATATATATATATGTATATACATATACACATACATATATATACATATACACATATACACATACATATATATACATATACACATATACACATACATATATATACATATACACATATACACATACATATATATACATATACACATATACACATACATATATATACATATACACATATACACATACATATACACATATACACATACATATATATACATATACACATACATATACACATATACACATACATATACACATATACACATACATATATATACATATACACATACATATACACATATACACATACATATATATACATATACACATACATATATATACATCTACACATATATATATATATACATCTACACATATATATATGTATATATATATATATATATACATATACACATATATATATATATATATATATATATATATATACATATACACATATATATATATATATATATATATATATACATATACACATATATATATATATATATATATATATATATACATTTATACATATACACATATATATATATATATATATATATATATATATATATATATATATATATATATATATACATATATACATATACACATATATATATATATATATATATTAGGGTGGTCCTTTGATATATATGGTAATTTTTAAATTCAAATATTTCATGTTCTGACCCCCCAGAATTGTTCTCCCAACCAAAAAAATAGTCTACATAAAAGTTTATAAATTTTAATTGATATTTAGAGGTAGCTCAATGAATTCAAAGTTTTCGTAATAGCGTAACCATTACGTATTCTCCTAAAATTATATACCATTGTTTATCTAGTGTCACTAATATTGAAATAATTAGAATGAACTATTTTGTATACATAAGTTACAATTAAAACACAACAATGTAATTTATGCACATTTTATTAACATTGGACCAAACAAGTAATGACTACAAAGTAGCTAATGTAGTCTTTTTGCAATCTGGATAACGACTAGAATGTTCTTTCACAACTTGAAGCAAATACTGTTTCTGATCTTCATTTTTTGTTAATATTGGATTGTACTCTTTCATCAATGCCACACCTCTTTCAGCATTGTCATTCACAACTTGTAAATGTTTTATGATATCCTTAGCTTGCTTGTAGTCTTCTCGCAGATGCCATATCTTTGGATCATGTTCTAAGAACCTTTTGGAAATGCCAAGATGGTCAAATAAGTGCATTGAGTTCTTCGATACAAAGTCTTCTATTCTCATATTAACGGAGCCACTGGCATTTTTGGATTCTCTTCAGAGGCTGATCTGCACCTTCCTTTTCATAAAGATATTTTAGCATTGCCTGTTTTGATTTGATTGGCACACTGTCATCAAAAAATGCCAATCCAACTAGTTCCTCACTTCAGTACCAAAAATGTCCCTCAA
>JAUPFP010000003.1:8618941-8621441 GCA_036925085.1 Brachycybe producta
TTTGTTTCCTATCACTCAAAAAAGAATGCACCAATTTATACACCTGTTCACCCAATCCATACCCACTAATTTTTGTCATTAGTTTTGAGTGAGAAACTGTGTCAAATGCCTTGCAGAGATCAAGAAAAACCAAATCTATCTGACTGCCTTTGTCTAAAATTTTCTGAAGGTCATCAACTAAAAGAATAAGCTGGGTTTCACATGAACGCCCCCTAAGAAATCCATGCTGGTTATCACACAAAAGATTGTTTTCCATAAGAAAATTCATTGAGGAGGAATATATAATATGTTCAAGGACCTTGCAAACTATCAAGGTTAAAGACACGGGTCTGTAATTAGTTACCTGAGACTTGTCTCCTGATTTAAAAATTGGGCTAACATTAGCTAATTTCCACATATCTGGTACAATACCTACATCTAAACTCTGTTGAAAAATTAACTGAAAGTATGGACCCAACTCTTGTGCAAGATTTTTTAAAATGATAGCATACATCCCATCTGGACCACAGGTTTTATTTGAGTCTAATTTTAGAAGTTGCTTGACTATCCCATCTGCAGTTATTACAATTTGATCCATAAAAAGAGATGTTGAAGGAAAACCCTCATGTGGTATGCCATCATCAATTGTGAAGACCTTCTTGTATTGTTCATTTAATAAGGTAGCTTTCCCTACTGGATCTGAAACAAGCTTCCCATTTGTGTCAACCAGAGAAGGAATAGATTCTCTACTTCGCCTAGAGTTATTGATGTAACGCCAAAATAATTTTGGGTCCGTTTTTAACCATTCTCCAAGCGTTTCTGTTTTAAAATTATTGTGAGCTAACCGTTTCGCTGCTGTGCGTGAAATACGGAATTCATTGCAATTCACTAATTTTGGGTGATTTCTAGCCCTATTCCTCCATAAGCGTTGCTTACGAAGAGCCCTTTTATGTATATATATGTATATATATGTATGTATATATATATGTATGTATGTATATATATGTATATATATGTATATATATATATATATGTGTATATACATATATATATATATATGTATATATACATATATATGTGTGTATATATATATATATATATGTATATATGTATATATATATACGTATATACGTATATGTAAACATATACGTATATATATATACGTATATACGTATATGTAAATATATACGTATATATATATATATATATATATATATATATATATATATATACATTAGGGTGGTCCCTTGATATATATGGTAATTTTTAAATGCAAATATTTCATGTTCTGACCCCCCAGAATTGTTCTCCCAACCAAAAAAATAGTCTACATAACAGTTTATAAATTTTAATTGATATTTAGAGGTAGCTCAATGAATTCAAAGTTTTCGTAATAGCGTAATCATTATGTATTCTCCTAAAATGTATATACCATTGTTTATCTAGTGTCACTAATATTGAAATAATTAGAATGAACTATTTTGTATACATAAGTTACAATTAAAACACAACAATGTAATTTATGCACATTTTATTAACATTGGACCAAACATGTAATGACTACAAAGTAGCTAATGTAGTCTTTTTGCAATCTGGATAACGACTAGAATGTTCTTTCACAACTTGAAGCAAATACTGTTTCTGATCTTCATTTTTTGTTAATATTGGATTGTACTCTTTCATCAATGCCACACCTCTTTCAGCATTGTCATTCACAACTTGTAAATGTTTTATGATATCCTTAGCTTGCTTGTAGTCTTCTCGCAGATGCCATATCTTTGGATCATGTTCTAAGAACCTTTTGGAAATGCCAAGATGGTCAAATAAGTGCATTGAGTTCTTCGATACAAAGTCTTCTATTCTCATATTAACGGAGCCACTTGCATTTTTGGATTCTCTTCAGAGGCTGATCTGCACCTTCCTTTTCATAAAGATATTTTAGCATTGCCTGTTTTGATTTGATTGGCACACTGTCATCAAAAAATGCCAATCCAACTAGTTCCTCACTTAAGTACCAAAAATGTCCCTCAAATTTCTTGCAAGTAACATTGGATATTGAAGGATTGATTTTTTTATAATCTCTAAGCTTTTGCAGAAGCTGTTGATCATTGAAAGCTGCAGTAATGGGAAGTGGGGCAGTGAACCAAGCCTTGATGTAGACATAAACAAGAAAGACACATATGTTGCATAGTCCTTTTTTTTCTCTTGCAGTGAGAGTAAACTGGTTACGAAACAGCCACATTTTTAGTGAGTATATTGCTTTGGACATTCATCTTGCATGATGTACAGCCCCAGGGGCTAAAAATCGCACACCTTGTGGTGGTGTACCTCCCAGAAAGATAATAGCTAATTCTAAACATTCTCTGTAATTATCTCTGATTTTAGTGTCAGTTTGTTGAAGCTGGTTAGTACAGAATTCAATGACATTGTCTTTTTCATCTTTCATCAAGCTGTACAGTGTCACTGCTGTCTAAAGACATGTAAGATGACTGATCTATTTTAACCCAGAATTGCGTGAATC
>JAUPFP010000003.1:8623941-8642407 GCA_036925085.1 Brachycybe producta
TATAGTTTGAGACTCAATCTTGAAACTAGTCTTAAATTCAAGCTTAAATCAACCTGGTCTGCTCAATTTCAAATTTTTGATTGAGCAGACGAATTCCCTATGGTGGTCTGCCTGACACCTACAGTAGGCTGTTAGGATGGATGCCATTTTGGTGCCAGCAGACCTCTCACCATTAAGTTCAATGGGTGAGAGGTCAGAAGTGACCCCTGTCCCCTCTAGGTGGAGTTGCCTGGAGGTATTTGGCCAGGTCAGCCATTAATTCAGGGCAGTGTGTTGTGGACTGAAAACCAGTGAAGACCTGCAGGTGGAGGTCAAGGAGACTTCCACTGTCCAGCTTTCATCTCTTTTGTTTGCTTTTGGCCTGGTGGCCTTTGTTTTTGTATATATTATGGGGGCTTGGCTGGAAGAGAATTCCCAGCCAAGTTGTGTAAATATAATTACTGCCATCGAATCGCCGTAAGTGTAATCAAACACTATTTAAACTTGTGTCGTGTCGTTTATTTGAGGAGTACCGCGGAGGGTGGGTTGTTCGGTTTTGGTACAATGCCACCGTCTTTTTCGTGTCGGCTCGCGGTAGAACTCCGGTTCTACCACGAGCCGACATGAGTGGCGACGGTGACGTAGCGACGTGGTTCTCGTCGTGTCCGTCGAGGGTGGCTCCAGAGAGCTGACACATCCCAAAGTTCACCGTGCGGAGGCGGCTATGGGTACGATCTTGTCCCCGTGTTGGAGCCAGTGACGGCAAGTTTTGCGATTAAATTTACCAGGGTATTGTGACGGTCCGGTCGGGACATTACAAATATTTTGTGCAATATAAATATTAAAATAATTAAACTAATAATTCCATTAACCCACATCGTCTGAATATATTGTGTGGGCAGCAGTGATTAACATAGACATAAAACCTTCAGTTACAACCTTCAATCCCACAACCTTTATGAGTCACAGTATGACCTGTATGTAGTGAAGCATATTGTGGGAATGAAGTCTAATTTTGTTTGCATATTAAAAACCAAAAAATTCAGTACAATTTACAAAAATAAAATTAGTAGTCTTTGGTTAAAACAAAAGGTTTATTTAAAAACCAAGTGGTTAAAACCAAGCCACCCTGCAACCCCCCCCCCCCTCTCGTGTTCTCACCCTGTGGTAAGATGTTTTGTATATCCATAACGGTTTGTTTTATGAGAAACGTGTATAGAACATAAAATGTTTGATTTTTAACAACTTTTGTTATATAACATTTCTTTAGAAAACAAATTGTTACGAAAATAATACAAAAAATATACTGTATTTACACAAGATTCCACTTCTCAGCTGGACACGCAGGAGTTACAAATCACAAGTAAACAAAGGCTCTTATTGAAAAACATTTTATTTCAGAAATTATTATATTTCTGCATCCTTATAACTTCTTTTGACGTACATTTTTCGCTTTGTCCTTTTCGTTCGCCTGTTACTAAAAAAAATCATTATTACCAATTATTCCTTCTAAAAAGTTTCGTAGACTAATTACAAACCTTCCACTTGATCGTGTCTCAATGATGCTTCTTCGCTCGAAACTCTTCATCCTTTCATGTGCCAAATTGCCTTTTGTCTGCAAACGAAAACCAATGTAAACTAAAAATATAAAGCTTATAAATTTTACTTCATACCTTTATCTGATATAAAGAACCAACGAGATCTTTACTTAACGTAACATCGATGTTTGGTGGCTTATATTTTTCCCTACTGGTCCTTTTTGGCCGCAGAGCTTTTATGGCTTGCTTCTTTGCTCTTTTCAACTTTCTCTCTTCTTGTCTAGCTTCTTCAGCCATAATTTGACTTTTAAGGTGAGGAATTCTACAACAAAACAAACTAAAATTACAAATACCAAACGCGAAGCGAGAAAAACAACCAACTTCAATGCTTGACGTTCTCTATAAGCCTGAATCTTCTTTATTCTAATCGCGCTAATCCGCTTCTTATGTTCACTGGCACGTCGTCTGTTTCGCTTCGTCTTACGATCTTCAGCTCTTACAGGAGGATTTACAGAAAGTGGCAAAGAACAATCTACGTCACTTTCATCATCTATGTCGTCTGCATCAACAAGCCCCTGCGACATCTCTTGAACATACGATTCCTTGAGATAAGAACATTAACAGTTACAATATCCAGTAAACTTTATATATCAGAATATTAGTAGAAGTACCGCAAGAGAGGAGGCATTTACACTACGAATGCCCTTCTTTTTCATTTTGGCTTTTTCTCGGGTGATCTGTTCTTCCTCACAAATTGCCATTTCGAGAAGCTCCTCGTGATCGTCATATGATGGATTGTAAGATGCTCCTTGGTGAGGAACATCAACAGCAGAAAGTAAAAATTCTTTCGGTAAACGAAGCTTTGGAAGCTGCAAACATTAAGTCTTAAAAAATAAATTTCAACTTGACACTTCAGATAGAAACCTTGAAACGTTTTTTCTTCGTAAATTCCTTGTAGTATTCGTTTATTTGCTCATCTTCGATCTCAGTTTCCACTTTTTCATCAAACGGCGCTACAATTTCGAAAATCTTAATGAAAAACACCAATATTGAATTCACACCCGACTGTACCATCCTCGGCATCCCAAATGTCATAAGTTCCAGTCAACATTTCATTGTTGTAACTCCTTAGTTTCTTTTCACTGTCCCTTATGTCGTTTGCTAATATGTTCCGCTCATTTGCCTGTTGCTTTTTCACAAGCAAACGTTGCATTTTCTTTACAACATTGCAAGTCTTATGTTTTCGTCTGAAGCAACATAAATGAAATAAGTCAGTTCATTTGATTAATTACAAGTTGAAGAAAATGTAAATTGCTTACATATTTCCAAGAGGCTCCACTTTGCTGGTGTTTTCAAGTGCTTGGAAGCACCTCAAAGGTTTGTCAGTCAGATGTTTTCTTTTCAAAGCTTCATTAGAATACAAACAAATAATTAATAACAAATACCTTTAGAACTGCAGCTTTTAACACAATAAAACGAATTTTAACCTGTTTTCGATATTTCGGTTTTATCTTGAAAAAAAATCTGTTCATCTGTCTTTTCTGAGACAGGACCTCTAGAAATTAAAAAAAATGCATAAAATAAAATTAGTTGTAATCAAAATCTATACTAAAAAAGAAACAATCATATTTACTCTGTTCAGACTAGTCAGAATTGAACACAAAATTAGCAAATAGCAGCATTGAAGCCACTACTGAGTCCAGACTGCAAATTTTCATTCGCGTTTTCAGGAGGTTTTTTTGTGACACCCCGTGTGGGCAGTCATTTCTACACTCATCTGTAGACAGCTTCATAATTTCTTTGGCTCCGCCTTTTATGAGCGTCATGAATTTCCAATTGGTTTGTTACTGGGTCTGATGTCACATGCCCCGCCCTTTTTATTTCAAATTGGTGGATATTTGGTCTGACGCTCATAAAAGGGCGGAGTCAAGAAAAATTCTGAAGCTGTCTACAGATGCCTGTATATTACCTAATCTTTAATAGTCATTCGTCTTTGTGAATTCTTTCCAACAGATAAGCTCAGCCTTTTTTATATACTTTTGGAACTTACAAAACGATATTTGGGAAGAGCCCTATTTTTCCCCCTAACGAGCACCCACTGGGAATTCATTATTATTGTTTATTATAAACATTTTATTATATTAAATTTTTCACTAGTATTTCGGGTAACTTTACAAGAAACACTCGCATGGATAACCATAGAAAGCATTACGGTCATCTTACAGAAACCACGGAGCATTAACCTTCTTGTAACACTCTGTAATTCGTCTTATTGTCATTACCATAGCCTTTGGGTCCCTCGTATCCCAAGGGCCGCATTTCCACCCCTTTCGCCCCCCTCTAAGACCCCAAAGTATCAAGTCACATCCTGGTTCCGGTATCGGCAGATGGATACCCATCGAAGCACGGTCCCACCTGTGTAAGTGCACACAGGCCCTAGGTATAAAGGACCATGTTTTGATAAATTCTGGGTCTATTTTTTGATACTGAAACTATGAAACTACTCAAATAACGGTCCCGTGGCTAAGCAACACCACACCTGTAACTCTTCTTTACTTTATTGTATCTCTATGATTGTGTGCAATAAAGCAAGTATAATTGACAATAAGCATTCGTCTCGCCTGCATCAATATTTCTCTTTCAGCAACATCGTCCAAACGAAGTACCAAAGGGATCGACCCCGGCACCAATTGGATTCCGGTTTTGTATCATACTCTCAAAGTGAAAAGCGGTATCCACTCGTAACTAAGAGAACATAAAACCTGAGCCCCGTAACAAGAGCTCTACATTTATACATTCTTATCCTTGTTCATTAAAATATTAAAATTTCAATTGTAATCCGTTTTTTAGCTAAAGATTCCATTTACCTCAAACGATTTTTAAAATTTAAAATAAGCCATTAATATAATTTAAAAAATGAAATATTTCATACAAGTGGACTTTATCAAATAGATGCGCCACCAAACAACAAACATTGGCAATAAAAACACAAGTATACTCCTCCACTCAAATTTTGATGCTGTCACCTCACATTACTTTTAATTCACTATTCAAATGCAAGTATTGTCAAAATGATAAACCAATTAGAAGTTGCCATTTTTGATAAAAAGGCGGGGAAATGACTGCATTTTACTGTCCTTACTTGCCTATTTACTCCATGGTTGGTTGAACCGCTGATGGGCGTTATCTATTATCCTTGGGGCGTATGGCTGAAATGACGTTTATTATACAGGCAGTTCAGCACAGCACTAAAATTTCGTTTGCCAGCCCTTTTATGAGCACCATCAATTTCTAATTGGTTTGTAACTTGTGGTCTGATGTCATAAAACGGCGGGGCAAAAGAAATTTCAGTGCTGCACAGAACTGCCTGTTTATTATAGTAGGTACTAGGAAGCAGAGCTGCAGATGCACAGAATAAAGAGAACAGAAGCGAAACTCTTGTGCGGTACCTCTGATGCTGCTGTGACAGAAATCCATGCCCTTAGACTGAAAGCTACAGGCAAGTGTGGTTAGCACCAGGGCGGCTGGTTTTCTTTAGTTTGAAGTAGTGATGTGCGATAGTCAAAAATAAACTATCGATAGTATTTTACAAGACCGATAGATAGTATCGATAGTCACTTCACTATCGATAGTACTATCGATAGTTTTCAACTTTTTTCAAGGTTGCAAATTAAGAGCCGAGATCCACGTCCATCTTGTTGTTTTGAGCAGACGACAACGAGACAATTGAGTGTTATTATATGGTGTTACTAAAACTGCAAGAAATCGCCTCACAATCGCTCAATTAAAATACAGTAAAGCGCAAAATACAATAAAGAGTATTGTTCTCCACGTGCTCGATTTATATAATTTTTGAAAAGGTCCTTCTATTTTTAAACAACGTTCAAAGTCGTTCGTTTTTTTAACCACATGTTAAATCCCATTGGCCCCAAAACCGTCCCACAAACATTTGAAAAACTCTTTAAAAACGATTTAGAACAATAAGAAAATAATGAGCACATACATTCATGTATTGGCTTCACGCTGTTTCCTTTTTATAAATTTCAAAAAGGTCCTTCTATTTTTTAATAACGTTTAAAATAGTACGTTTTTTAACTCCATGTGAAGTCCCATAGGACTAAAACACCGTCCAACAAAAGTTAAGAGAACTCTCATTAAAAATGATTTAGAGCAATCAGAAAAATTAGCACGTACGTACACATGTTTATTGCCTTCAGGATTATTCCTTTTTCTAAATTTTAAAAGGGCTTTTTCTATTTTTCAATAACATTTAAAATCTTACGTTTTTTAACTCCATTTATATTACAAGCCATTACACCATTACTCACTAATGTTACAATACAAAATTATACAATGCAGTTTAAGAGTGCACATGGTGCACAAGGTACGCACGTTACATTGCACAAAGTGCACAAGGTATACGTTGAAGTGAACAATATGCACATTGCTCACGGCGTACATGGTTCACAAGGTGCACACAGTACATATGTACAAACGACAAATTGAAATAATTATGGCGCCATCGAGCATCCACTATTTCAGATACATTATTGTTTATGTGAGACAGTGTGTTGATTTTTTTTTAAACTATCGATAGAACTATCGATTTCTAAACCACTCGATAGTTTGACTATCGAGTAGTTGACTATCGCGATAGTATTCATATTCATATCGCTATCGGAACATCACTAGTTTGAAGACACATTGACCCGGGTTTTTTGCTTTAAACCATAAAATGTTTTTGTTTTATAAAATATTACTACGACTAAAAGAAAAAATTAATAAAAAATAGACAAATAAATTTTAATTAAATAAAAACTAGAAGAGTAAAAGAATTACATAAAACTTAGAACAGTAATCTTAATTAATTAAAAACTAGAATAACAAATTGAATTAAATAAAAAGTAAAAGAGATCGTAAATCAGCTATCATATTTTGAACCTCCCCCTAATACGAAGCAACAAAGGTCTATAGGGTTCCTTGAATCCCTTGTTTAAATTTCGGTCTTCAATGTTATTTTTAAATTTCGGTCTTCAATGTTATTTTTAAATTTCGGTCTTCAATGTTATTTTTAAATTTCGGTCTTCAATGTTATTTTTAAACTTCGGTCTTCAATGTTATTTTTAAACTTCGGTCTTCAATGTTATTTTTAAACTTCGGTCTTCAATGTTATTTTTAAACTTCGGTCTTCAATGTTATTTTTAAACTTCGGTCTTCAATGTTATTTTTAAACTTCGGTCTTCAATGTTATTTTTAAACTTCGGTCTTCAATGTTATTTTTAAACTTCGGTCTTCAATGTTATTTTTAAACTTCGGTCTTCAATGTTATTTTTAAACTTCGGTCTTCAATGTTATTTTTAAACTTCGGTCTTCAATGTTATTTTTAAACTTCGGTCTTCAATGTTATTTTTAAACTTCGGTCTTCAATGTTATTTTTAAACTTCGGTCTTCAATGTTATTTTTAAACTTCCGGTCTTCAATGTTATTTTTAAACTTCCGGTCTTCAATGTTATTTTTAAACTTCCGGTCTTCAATGTTATTTTTAAACTTCCGGTCTTCAATGTTATTTTTAAATTTCCGGTCTTCAATGTTATTTTTAAATTTCCGGTCTTCAATGTTATTTTTAAATTTCCGGTCTTCAATGTTATTTTTAAATTTCCGGTCTTCAATGTTATTTTTAAATTTCCGGTCTTCAATGTTATTTTTAAATTTCGGTCTTCAATGTTATTTTTAAATTTCGGTCTTCAATGTTATTTTTAAATTTCGGTCTTCAATGTTATTTTTAAATTTCGGTCTTCAATGTTATTTTTAAACTTCGGTCTTCAATGTTATTTTTAAACTTCGGTCTTCAATGTTATTTTTAAACTTCGGTCTTCAATGTTATTTTTAAACTTCGGTCTTCAATGTTATTTTTAAACTTCGGTCTTCAATGTTATTTTTAAACTTCGGTCTTCAATGTTATTTTTAAACTTCGGTCTTCAATGTTATTTTTAAACTTCGGTCTTCAATGTTATTTTTAAACTTCGGTCTTCAATGTTATTTTTAAACTTCGGTCTTCAATGTTATTTTTAAACTTCGGTCTTCAATGTTATTTTTAAACTTCGGTCTTCAATGTTATTTTTAAACTTCGGTCTTCAATGTTATTTTTAAACTTCGGTCTTCAATGTTATTTTTAAACTTCGGTCTTCAATGTTATTTTTAAACTTCCGGTCTTCAATGTTATTTTTAAATTTCCGGTCTTCAATGTTATTTTTAAACTTCCGGTCTTCAATGTTATTTTTAAATTTCCGGTCTTCAATGTTATTTTTAAATTTCCGGTCTTCAATGTTATTTTTAAATTTCGGTCTTCAATGTTATTTTTAAATTTCGGTCTTCAATGTTATTTTTAAATTTCGGTCTTCAATGTTATTTTTAAATTTCGGTCTTCAATGTTATTTTTAAATTTCGGTCTTCAATGTTATTTTTAAATTTCGGTCTTCAATGTTATTTTTAAATTTCGGTCTTCAATGTTATTTTTAAAATTTCGGTCTTCAATGTTATTTTTAAATTTCGGTCTTCAATGTTATTTTTAAATTTCGGTCTTCAATGTTATTTTTAAATTTCGGTCTTCAATGTTATTTTTAAATTTCGGTCTTCAATAGGGACTTAGCGAAATTTCGTACGAAATAAATTTATTTACGAAATCCATTATTTTGACGTCATTTCCGGCTGATTTCGTTACAACACAAAGATTTCGTACGAAATGAGGCATTTCTTTACGAAATTATAAAATTATTTCGTAGTTGGATTTTGTAGAAACGAAATAAACGTGCATGCGCAGAAGCGTTTAAAGCCGTTTGAGAAAGTTAAAAACGACGCCATTTTTCCACAGCTTCGATGGAAAACGACGTCGTTTTAAAAAAAACAACCAACCCTACATGAAAGACTTCCGATTAAAGCAAGAATGTTAAGTGCAAAGAACAATAAAACATTAAAAATCTACGTTTAGCAGCGATTAATTAGTAAAAAATTACCACACAAATCGCTGTAAAAGGTGAATGATTTCGTTTACGTTTTCAGGGTTGCTTCGCTAACTACAATTACGAAATTGAAACAAAAACGAAATCACTTCATTTAAATATATAAATTTCGTGAAACTTAACTTCGTACGAAATTTCACTAAATCCCTAATGTTATTTTTAAATTTCAGTTTTTTTTATTTTATTTGCACACCAAATCTATTTTTTTCCTGGCATTATCGTTTTTCTTCTGTGATTCCACCACATTATAAAGAGATTCCTTTATTCTGTGATTCTATGTTGTTGTTGGGTATGTGATATCATGGTTATTAGAAGCTAGAAACAGAGACTATAGATAAAAAGGGGATTAATTATTTATTGGTTGATAGGTGGCACTGGCAACACAAGTAGTGCTGCATTATGTAAATCTGTATTTGGTGTTACTACGTACAATGATACAGAAAAAAGGCAAATCTGATATTAAATTTAAAAATATATATAAATCAAAGCTACACAAAATACAAACTAAATACAAAACTACAATATAATAAACAATAATATACAACTTAAAATACAACCTATACAATACAAATCAATGCAAAGGCAATTTTTCAAACACAAGTCAAATTTCAAATCCAAGTCAAATTTCAAATCCAAGACAAATTTCAAATCCAAGACAAATTTCAAATCCAAGACAAATTTCAAATCCAAGACAAATTTCAAATCCAAGACAAATTTCAAATCCAAGACAAATTTCAAAATTAT
This sequence comes from Brachycybe producta, assembly GCA_036925085.1. Lineage (NCBI taxonomy): Eukaryota > Metazoa > Arthropoda > Diplopoda > Playtdesmida > Andrognathidae > Brachycybe > Brachycybe producta. The sequence goes on from JAUPFP010000003.1 coordinate 8,633,222, forward strand.
GTCCTTTGCAAAAACAAGACTTTCACTCGGGATTTTACGCACAAATAATGACACCTGACGGAGCTAGCTTCACTTTTGCCTTAGACCAGGCCATAGCCTCCTATAATAGAGGCCGACCTGCTTACAAAATAAGTTGAAAAAAATGGCCGCTGTTTCTGTTTTCCACATAGTGGCGCTGGCTATCAATGATAGAAAGTACCATAGCCTACAATCAGGATATATATTGTAGTCACGTGGATAGATTTCTTTGCATTAGTTTTATATTTTATTTTAGCATTTTATTATGTTTTGGTGTTACCTTCCTAATAATGTCTGAGTAACGCTGTACAAACAATTAAGGACAAAAACCTTGAAGCACATCAGCATTTATATAAATGAACCACTTTTTTTTTCAATGTCAAGATTACGTTGCACTCTTCCCAACAAAGAACCCCATTATATTAAATTGGAGTGGAAAAGGTTGGAAAGGGATTGGGGAGAGAAAGAGAGAGAAACGTGGAGGGGAAAACTGAAATTGAAATGAAAGGAGTAAAAAAGGAACAAACAACGCGCATGCACACACCAGAGAAAATAAAAAGGTCATTTTCTCATTCAAATATAAAAAGGGGAGGGGATAATAGTAGCAAAATTAAACTAGAATTTATCACGGGCAATTGTGCCTAGCATTACAATTTTTTTGCTCTGTTCTTTTATGAACATCATCAATTTCTAATTGGTTTGTTACTTGGTCTGACATCATAAAAGGGCGGAGGAAAAGAAATTCTAATGCAGGGCACAATTGCCTGTGAATTTGGCTCCCGTCATTTATGACAGGTTACCCCACTAGTTCTTTAGAAAAAGCTTTAATGATTATATGAAGTATGCATACAAAAACACAATGGCTGATTGCTGTAAGCCACATTGCAAATAATATTTTCAAAATCTTTATTGCAAATAACGTAAAATACCATGAACTTCCAAGCTACCAAAGCTTTGGCAAATAGCTGTTATTAAGGTGTACCCCAAAGTGATTGGAACACACTTCTTTGTAAATGGGACAATATCTACTGACAATGGACAACTTGGGACAACAATTTAAATTTTTTGGACAGCTTATTTTTGAGAAAAGTTGCATACAAAAATTGGGGTACACCTTAATGCCATACCCCAAAGTGTTTGGGACAACTAAGACAGCAACTGAAATAGAATGTAATGTTACCGTTTTCTCACAGCCCACAGAGATCTCTGGTAGCCATTTGGAAGTGTCGAATGACTGTTGATGCTCAAGTCTTTTGGTCTATGCGCTCCTGTGTTGTATACTTGAACACCAGGGACACAAGGGTCGGTACCTCAGGAGTCCAGAGGTAGAAAATAGTAGTGTCGAATCCGCTTACACGTGGCTGCTGGAAACTTCTATCGGTCGAATCATCGAGTTAACTGGTGACTGTAATAAAAAGTCCCACGTCCCAAAAATAACACGAGTCCACACAGATTGATATTCTAAATAATGTTCTCTTTATTTACAAAGACAGCAACTCGCTGTGGATTGAGAAGAGCAATATCTTCGTGATTCCGTATCTATGGCAATCATCAGTCTGTCTTCTCAATCCACACGGTCCTGTTTAAATACATTCGATAACAATAGAAACATATGATTAATGAACAAAGGTGCCAGGTGTGTCCACGTTCCTTGGACACAACCAGGACCTTCTAATATTACATGAAAATATACAATAATATCTATAAGATTCGAAATAATTCAATCCAATTATGAATATAAACAAAAAAGATTTCTTCTTCCTTTTCATCACGCCTGACAGGAGTTTCACTGGCCAAGAGTTCTGCATCGTCAATTCTTCTAGGATCTATCCTATTAGAATTGACGATATAGGTCTCTTGCCTTTCTTTACTCATCCTGGTGGGCAGGGAGGTATCGCCTTGACAACCTCCCAGCCATCCCCAAGCACGAGGTGAAACCCGTCGATAAAATTTCTTAAATACTACGGCGTGTTTCTAAACGATCATCGCTAAATTCGTTACACCCCCAACTAGATTTGCAGCACATCCCTGTGCGCCTAGTATAAAAATAGTATAAAACCCGTTAAAATACCTGTTGGTATGCGATTCGAAAAAAATTACAAAAACATAATTAACCATAATTTAAAACATAATTTTAGTATAATTTACAAATATCACAATAGATTTGACGAAATAGCAACTCGCTATTTCAAAATTCCTACTTGGAATAAATCAGATAATAAAAACGAAATCTAAAAAGATTAAAATCAAATGTAGACAACTGCCTAACTGGTACTAAAAACACTGAAAATAGACGATGGTCTATACAAAGTTAAGATTACTAGAATAGCACTCCGATATTAGAAATTCCCGCTTGGAATTAGAAATTAAAATTTTTTTAAAATCAACGTGAAGAGTTAAAACGTAAATTTAAAATTGGCCAATAGGCAAAAGCCTACAAGGGAAAAATCCCTAAAGTGAAATGTAAAACTCACTATATAATTAGACAACGGTCTGTATAAATTATTAAAACTTTCTAAAAAGAATCGAAGCTAAATAGACAACGGTCTATAAAAATGCGAACATGTATCTACAACGAAAGGTATAAAAAATACTAAAATTTAGACAACGGTCTAAAAATAAAAATGTGAAACATGTATTACGAAAGTATGAAATGATACTTAAAAAACGAAATATAAAAATATAACAAGTATGATAATACTTAAAGATACAAAAAAACGAATGCTAACATGAATTTTTGAATTTGAATTTGAAAAATTACTCTGCAAGCAGCCATAAAGGCCTATGGCAGAAGGACAGGAGTCCAAGTGCAGCATAGAGAATGCATTGTCAAAACCAGAAAATATAAAACCCCATTGATATAAACCCAACAACAATTTCAATAATTTTTTTTATTATGCTGCAAATATATGCATTGTCAAAACAAAACAAAATTGACTCCCATAAAATACATTCTCCCTGCACAAGATTCCCAGCAAGCGAGTTCCATTGTCGAATTGCCCTAGGAACAAATGACCAGTAATAAGAATCTGTTCGTGCAAAAATCTCTCCAACCTTGTTAAGAGTGGTCACCCCTACCCAAATATAATGCCCTGCAAAGTTTACTTGAAGGTTTAGGGCAAGAGCCTTCTAGCATTCGATTAAAGATATTAAGACTAAAATCTGAACGTCTGGCACATAAACTATCCCGACCAAGCTCTGAAAGCATTTTAGTTACACTGTCAGCATATCCATATTTACTACAAACAAACCTAGCAGTCCTGTGTTGAACCATTTCTATGGAGTGAGCTAAGTCTGCAGTGTGGGGATTCCACACTGAGCTGCAGTATTCTAGATGGGGACGTACTAATGCTTGATATGCTATACATTTTACCTCCCTGGGACATCTTAAAATGTGTTGACTAAACCTTGGCATCTGCATAGACTTGGAAATCTGTTCAACATGCAGCTTCTAAGAAAGTTTAGCTGTAATCCTTACCCCCAAATATTTATAAGAATCTACGTTAATAAGTGGAATGGCCCCTATTCTATATGGAAATATTACTGGATTCCTTCCCCTAGCTACCCTCATTACACAACATTTTTCCTTATTAAGTTGAAGTTGCCATTTAGAACACCATTCCTCTATTGCTTTCAAGTCACTATCAATGATATGGCCAACATTGTCAGATGCATAAAATACAAACGATACTACAGCCCCGAGTCTTCTTAATACGTCTGGTTGGCCCATCCAATCGTAGGGCACTCGGGTCCTCGTTGTAGTTTCGTTTCGAGGAACTCGGCTGCTCCTGCTGATCCTATGCAGTACCGATAGCTTCGACGACCCTCTGCCTGGCTGGTGGCTTTGTCGAACATCAGGTAGAGGCGTCATCATGGAGGAATGGCTGGCGAATGGGACTCCTGACGATGCGAATGGGGGCGATTCTTGTCCCATCTGAAGAACTGCTTCATCCACCGGCGAATCTCGTCATCAATCTGTTCCAGGTGGAAGACATCGTCGTAATAATGGACTGTGGTCTTATCGAGTCGATTGTCGACTACCAAAATGAGCGTTAGGGCCCGGACAACTAAAGCTATGATAATACTTCTGTATCAACCGGAAGCAAGTTCTTCGGTGGGGTCTCGTTGCTCTCAGAGTCCCAGATACAGATGGTGGCATGGCGTCCTTTTACACTGCCATTGAATGAACAGATTGTTCAACAGTTTCATCTGCCTGGGTGCTATGGTGCGGCTTCATGACGGGCTTACCATCAGGAACCCTCGAGGACTCCGTGGGGGCCCCCCAATGGTAACCCCAGACACTCCTTCGCTGGTCTCTGCTTCGGGATAGCACCCGTATCTTTGGTCGCTTCATTGTTTGGCTTGGCTTGTATCTTGACGGGTGACTATGCGGGAGACCTCGGACTCCCAGGAGCTTCCATGTCACTCCTGGTTGTAGTCTTGTTCTATGATCTTCACATCGTCCTTATAGAGGTGTCCTTACTCTCGAGAACATACATCCTTCCTCGTCACTATTTCCTGGGGCGTGATAGAAAAAGCTGCATACCTCCAACCTCAGTTGGTTCCTCAGGCCCCTGTTGGGCCCGTTTCGTTCAACGAGAGGCCTGGGCTGCCTCCAATGTCGAACTCCGGACCAACAAGTGTTCTGTGGGGCCTGCACTCCCAACATTTTTCAGAAGGACCAGCCCTTCCTGTATACAGTGCGTTTCATATATATAGACGCACCCCAAAAATTGGTTATAACTCGAGTTATAGTCAATGGATTCACCTGAAATTTTCAGCATAAAAAGATCATCTTACATTCTAAACTTTCTGCTAGGCAGAAATTTTTTCTTTAAAAGGTAAAAATTAAAAAAATTAAAAACTGGAAAATGACCGTTCCATAATTATAGACGCACTAATGAACTTTTCACTTTTATTAATTATTGTGACAAAATAACATGCTGAATCATTAAAAATAGTAAGGTATACAACTGTTATGATGTTTCAAAACAAAACATTCTTTTTTACAGAATTAAATAATATTTATAAGCAAATTTGCAGAAATTCTACCCCGAAACAGCTAAAATGGGACTTTTCAACTCTGCTATTGTAGTATAATCATAGCAATCTGTAAATCATTATTGTATGATATTGTCCCGAAAGTTCTCTGTAAGATTTAAGTCCGGGGACACCCTGGCCATTCGAGAGTGGTGATATTCTGGTTTCGTAACCTTTGATTCCTTAGATTACTGGAGCGAACTGGTGCATTTTCTTGCTCGAATGCTAAGCTAACACTAGGAAATCGACTTTGGCAGGTCAGTAAACACTATCATAATATTGTCTGATAATAAACATTATTTTTTGGTTGGTTCAAATGCGCTAAATACTTCGCATATTGTTAGGCCACCACCACCGACATATCTGAGTGCGTGAAAAAATTCAATCTCGATGATTCTGACGGTTTTTTTTTCTTCATATTGGAAGGATGTTACGAGAAAAGCACAATATTTTCCTAAACAAAATTTCGGCAGTGGGGGAGCCTAATATTACGGGGAACATTTAGTGCCTTTCAAACGAGCAGCTTAGTTTTTGAAACGCGAGCTTAGCATTTATTTCAACCCAAATAAATATCAGTGATTATCAGACAATGTTACGAGGGTATGTACTGCCATATTACATCGCTTCTATAGCATTTGCTTAGTATTCCAGCAAGAAAATGGCCCAGTTTCCTCCAATAACCTAACGAAGGAATGGTTACGGAACCAAAATATCACCACTCTCGAATGGCCGGCGTGTCTCCCGGACTTAAATCCTGATGAAAACGTTTGGGACATCATTGTACATGATGATTAAGCAGATTGCCATCATGATAATACAATATCAAAGCTGAAAATTGCCATTATAGCTCCTTTTCAGTAGAATTTCGGTAAATTTGCTTATAAATATTGTTTAATTCTGTAAAAAAGAATGTTTTAAGTTTTGAAACATCATAACAGTCGTATACCTTACTATTTTTAATGATTCAGCATGTTATTTTGTCACAATAATTAATAAAAGTGAAAAGTTCATTAGTGCGTCTATAATTATAAAACGGTCATTTTCCAGTTTTTAATTTTTTTAATTTTTACCTTTTAAAGAAAAAAATGTCTGCCTAGCAGAAAGTTTAGAATATAAGATGATCTCTTTATGCTGAAAATTTCAGGTGAATCCATTGACTATAACTCGAGTTATAACCAATTTTTGGGGTGCGTCTATATATATGAAACGCACTGTATACAACTGTCGTACAAGACGATCCTTTCATCCGTCAAATGTTTCATACATGTTGTCGATCAACACCAGTCCTTGATGATAGACCAAAGCAAGGTCAATTAGCCATTTCAGTTGGGCATTATACTGACCCCGAGCATCTTCTGCCGTTGGACTGGTCTCAGTGGTCGAATTCTTGAGAATGGTAAATACTTGCTCTGGTTCCTGGGCCTCCGTGTCGGGTTCAAGAAGGTCTATCATTTCCGCATCAATAAACAGCGCATCATCTTCTACTGATGGCACCAGACCTGAAATGGTCACAATTTGCCCGATGTTATCGTGGCCAACAATTCATTTAGTGGGGTGGGCCCCAGCAGATTCCGTGGGCCCTTCCTCACAGCGACGCTTGGCCTCTTGGTGCCTCTTGTTTGGCTTCTTTTCTGCTGGAGAATCTTGTGGGGTGCGGCGGCAGAACTGGTCTCTTTAGTGATGGCACCGCGATTTTAACCTTGGCAGCTTCAGGTTCAACTAATTCAGCATATGCTCGTTCGGCGTTTTTTAGGGCCTGGCTTTTACACACATATTCCCCCTTTTCATTCCAGATTTCATGAATTTTTTGATGAGGAACTGGTCGCCTTCGGTGTTCCCAGTCGTGGGAGGTTCAGTCTTGTTCCCTCGTCGCCAGTTTTTCCCCAGTTGTGTGGTTCTGCTCCCCCGGGAGCAAACTCTCCGGGTTTAATCATCCTATAGAAGTTGGGCTGTCCAGCCCCGATTAACCGTGGCAGAATCTTCTTCGATTGGCATCTCCTGGCTGCTTTAGAGATGTTGGGCACTATGGCATAAGTCCATTGCCCATCCGCTATCTCCTTCTCTAATGTGACTGCAGTGTCTCGATTTCCATTTTGGAGCCTCCTGGGATTGGTACTTTTATTCGTTTGTTCGGCGAGACCATTACTTTGAGAATGATATGCTGTTGTGGTTTCGTGCTCGATCTCATTTTCAAGAATTCTTGAGTGCTTCCAGAAACAAATGGCATTCCTCTATCCGAAATGAGTTAATTCAGTCTCCCAAAAATTCTAACATCTTTCGTTAGGAAGTGGATAACAATTAGTGTGGTTGTGCTTTTGACTGCTTTAGCAACACAATATCTAGCGGCATAGTCGACCGCCAACAAGATGTGCTTAGTTGCTCCAACCGATGGTACTAATGGTCCAATAAAATCCATCCCCCAGCATTCACAAGGTTTTCCAATGGGCATTTCTTGAAGGAACCCTTCACGTTTCTCCATACTTAACTTGCGTAGCTGACAAACTTCACATGACGTGACATAATCAAAAATGTCATGCTTCATGTTATTCCAATAAAATCTCTGCCTGGCTCAAATCCCAGATCTTTGTTTGTCCCTCATGACCAGCATCCGGCTTGTCATGGCATAATCTCATTACTTCTGGGATCAGGTGTTTTGGAACCAAGTTCACGAATGGGGGCACGGAACTTCCGTGGAACACAAGCGAACAAAATGTTGTCATAATCACAGAGGTGATTCTTGCTGTGTTCGTTGCTCTTCACGAATCTTCATGATCTATTGGTCCAATTTTTTTTTTTCCTCCAATCTGCAATTTTGCATTGGCAATTTTTCTAGGATCTATCCTATTAGAATTGACAATACAGGCCTCTTGCCATTCTTTACTCATCCTGGTGGGCAGGGAGGCATTGCCTTGACAACCTCTCACCCACCCCCAAGCATGAGGTGAAACCCGTTGATAAAATTCCTTAAACACTACAGGGTGTTTCTAAATGATCATCGCTAATGGGACAACTGAAATTTTTTTTGGACAGTTACCATTTTTGAGGAATATAAATGTAAACATTTGGGGTATACCTTAATGTCATTACCCCACATGAAGATGCAACCATTAACAGTAGAAGCATGAAACATTTTTCATTGGTTTGTATTCAATGAACTTCAATGGACCGTTTTTCTTTTTTGTTCGGACACCTTCGATTCTGGAAATACAGCCTTTTGAAATACCATTAAGGTATACTCCAAGGTTATCCTAGAATGGAAACCGGAAATGGGACAAGTCTGAAACTTGTACCATTGGATTGTACTCTTAATGGACTTTAATGAGCAGTTTTCAATTTTGTTCGGACACCTCCGGTTCCGAAAAGACAGTCGTTTGAAATACATTAAGTTTCATAATCAAGTTTCAGGCTAGTCCCGTTTCTGGTTTCCATTCCAGGATAACCATGGGGTATAGCTTAATGGTATTTCAGATGACTATTTCCGGAACCAGAGGTGTCCAAACAAAATTGAAAGCTGTCCATTGAAGTGCATTGAGAGAACAATCCAATGAAATAAGTTTCAGATTTGTCCCAATTCCGGTTTCCATTCTAGGATAACCTTGGGGTATACCTTAATGGTATTTCAAACGACTGTATTTCCGGAACCGGAGATGTCCGAACAAAATTGAAAACCGCCCATTAAAATCCATTGAGAGTACAATCCAATGAAACAATTTTCAGACTTGTCCCATTTCCGGTTTCCATTCTAGGATAACCTTGGGGTATACCTTAACGGTATTTCAAAAAGCTGTATTTCCAGAACCGAACGTGTCCGCACACAAATGAAAACTGTCCATTGAAGTCCATTGAGAGTACAAGCTGGCCAATGAAAAAGGTTCCGTGCTACTACTGTTACTGGTTGCAGAATTTTTTTTATGTGGGGTATGGCACTGAGGTGTACCACAATTTTTGTATGTAACTTTTCTCAAAAATAAGCGCTGTCCAAAAAAATTTAAAATGTTGTCCCAAGTTGTCCATTGCCAGTAGATGTTGTCCCATTTACAACGAAGTTTGTCCTAATCACTTTGGGGTACACCTTAATAACAGCTGAGAAATAAATGACAAGCACATAAAAAGATGTTGCAACAATAA